>PVIU01015983.1:0-46408 GCA_004026605.1 Ondatra zibethicus
TTGAATGGAAAAAATAAAACAAAACAATGTATGGAAAAAAAAAGGTTATACACTGTATGAGTACAATTACAGGACTTTGTAGAAAAGGCAAGATTATGTAGTCAGTAAAAGGAGTACAATTTGCAGGGACTGGGGGTAGGGGGTGGCGGGGGATAAACAGGCAGAGCATAGTTGATTTTCACTAAACTGAAACCACTCTGCATGTCACTATGCATCTGTTCAAATTCAAAGAACGAATGATAAGATAATATAGACTTTGGGTGATAACAACATGTCAACACATATACATGAGTACTGCCATCCTACAGGATGCTGATGGGGGGTAGGCAATGGATTAAGCATAGGAGACATGCAGGAAACCTCTGTACCATCTGCTGAATTTTGTTGTACTCTTAAAACAGTTCTATTTGAAACTATATTGTTTTGGTTTTGGTTTATTGAAACTTGAACACACACTATACTATGTGAAACGTGAAGATTCTTTACTCAGTCAAATAAGCTACCCACAAAGACAAATACTGTATGTCTCCATTGGGCTTTATTTATGTTTATATGTGCATGGTGGGGAAGGGTGCTACAGCCTGCTGTAGAGGTCGTGTCTGTCCTACTACCCTGGGTTCTGGAGATTGAATTTAGATGAATTTACATGGCAAGGGCTTTCACCTGCTGAGCCATCTCCCTGGCCCTCTAGTCTATCTTTGCGAAGTAATGAGAACAGTCTATAGAGAAGTGGCTAGCAGGGGCCAAGTGCAAGCAGGTAGGAGCTGTCTCAGATGCATGAATTCTGCAGACTGGGTACACAATAACAGAAACATGCTTAACGTTACTGAACTGTGCACCTAAAATTTATTGTTAAATATACTTTGCCACATGTGAAAATTAAAACACAATCATCCTTCACTCATCATCCCTTAGTAACTTCTGCATAAAGAACATATGAGCAATCTCACAGCAAAATAAAACTAAGTTCTTATCTTTATAAAAATTTGTACATTATTTGATAACTATTAAAAATAAATTCTTGACATTTCTGGCAGCTGTGGCAGTGTAGAAGGAAGAGGGCTAACTCTGAAGAGGGGAGGATCGTGTTGAGCATAGCGCTGGATCTACCACAAACTGGCTCCCGAGCCTTTCAGCTGCATGCATGGTGGAAGCTAGGCATAAGAAGGGTGTCTCACACTAAAGTCTGATGCTGTGGCCGTGCTCTATGAGCAAGATGTTGTGATCCAACTGTTAATGATTTCTGTTTTGGTTTAACTCAAATTTAGTAGTTAAAGAAAAAAGGTTCTTAGCTAGGTGATGGCACGTGCGTGCCTTTAATCCCAGCAGAGGCAGAGGTAGGTGGATCTCTGAGTTCAAGGTCTGCCTGGTCAACAGAGTGAGTTCCAGGACAGCCAGAGCTACACAGAGAAACCTCATCTTGAAAAACCAAACAATCAAACAAACAAACAAGAAAACCACAACAACAACATCAAAAAAGGATTCTTGACAGAAAAAAAGAAGAAAACTGAAGATAAACTTGTTGGACTGAACATATTAACATGCACAGAGATCTGACATGTATTTGAAGTTATGATCCACAGTTGAAGGGTTCACTTGTGTGCTAATATCACCTCTCCTCATGTAAACCGATGCAAATACACTGTCAAATTTGACTGTTAGAGTAATATATAGCACAGCATTCTACAACATACCGAAAGAAATGGCAACCATATATGTGCAGAAACATGACCTTTATTCCTATATGTGGAAAGAATATGATTATTAATATATAAGTCTTCTTTTATACTGCTCTACTGTACAAGTCTCTGAGAATGTCCAAAAACTTCTGTTCCTCTAATTAGCTGCTCCCCCCACCCCACCCCCACCTCATTTGTTTTTTGAGACAGGATCTCACTAGGTAGCCTTGGCTGGCCTAGAACTTGCTATATGGAGTAGCCTGCCTCTGTTGAGATGAAAGGAATGTGCCGCCGTGTCCAGGGCACCTGGCAAAGCACTTAACAAAGAGAAAATGAAGAAGAAAACGAAGTATTAACACGGGGAACTCTGAGTAAAGAGTATTTGAAGATTCTTTATCACCTTTGTAACTTTTCAAAAAGCCTGAAATTATGTGCGCATGCATTTATACTTATTTGCAGTGACAGGGTTTGAACTTGCAATATATTTTTAAAGAAAAAAAGTGAAGTGCCTGGCAGGGCTTCTTTCCTATATTATCTTTATTGTGAGTTTTTCAAAAGTATACAAGGATATATCCTAGCTCCCTTGTTGGGACTTATCTAAAGCACAAATTAATACACCAGGTCACACGAACAGTATATAAGAGGAAGATACCAATAAAGAGTTAATTTCCCATTATTTCACGGTTCTAGTCCGAGACAAATTGCTTGGGGCGTTTTAGAATTCTGGGTACTTCAAAACTATTTTTAAATGATTTGGGATTAGATGGCATCTAAACTGCTTTTCAAAGGGATTTGAAAGCTATGTGCTTGGCATAATGGATTTCAATTCTTTGCTCCAGAATGCAGCTTGCAGCATAAATCAATAGGGCTGTCTGCTTCACAGGCTTGTCACTTCTGCCTGTTCCTGCCTCTTCTCTTTCCACCCTCCCCCTCGTCCACCAGTTTCTCTAGCCACTTGTACTCTGGACACTCTAAAAAGCAAAGGTAGAGGCTTTTCTGGCTTCTCTGAACCAGATTGAAGTACTTGTAAATACTGCTTTCACAAACCATAATAAGTAAAGGTTATCTAAGTCAGTTATGAATAACATACACATGACACTGGAGATCATTAGATTTCCACTTCCACAGTTAACAGAGAAAAAATGAAGAAGGAAAGATCCCACCACTCCCCTAAGTCAATTTTATTCTAAGATTTATTTGTTCTGGTCCCGGCATGGTACACATCTTTTATCTCAGCACTCTGGTGGCAGAGGCAAGCATAGGCAGACAGATCTCTGAAGACAGCCTGATCTAATAGTGAGCTCCAAGTCAATCAAGACTACATAATGAGCGCCTGCCTCAAATAAAACAAAACACCAAAAAGATTTATTTATTTTATAACATGTGTATGCGTATTTTGCTTGCATGTGTGTGTATCACATGTCTGTCTGGTGCCCATGGAAGCCAGAAGAGAGTGTCGGATCCCTTGAAAATGGAATTATGGGCAGTGTGGGGCACCAAACAGTTGCTGGGAATTGAACCCAGGTCATCTGCAAGAGCAGCAAGTGCTCTTAACCACTGAGCCTTCTCTCCAGCCCCTCCCCCATGTCAATCTTAGTAAAGCACTTCAGCTTTTATCTTCAAGGAGTCAGTCTTTGGCTAACAAAAGTAATGGAAATTGCTAATGGGGGAAAGATATGAAATAATGTACATTTGAAGAGAGAGCGGACTCTTACCAAGATACCCTGGACAAGTTACTTAATGACCACTAAGCCACAATCCTGTCACTGTTTCTAAGGTAAGAAGAAGAAATACATAGTAGATATTCTCCAAAGGATGTGAGAATCAAATGAAGAGATCCCAGCAAAGTCTAGAACACAGAACCCAGCACCTAAGTGTTTAATGTTAATTATGACGATGCCAAAACTCTCAGGCTTTATCTTAGCTCATTTCCCAAACAGTCTCACGTGCACCATGCACTGTGCCTCAATTTCTTCAAAACTAGATACCTGTTCCTGAGGTTTGTTTCACTCTAGCTGAGAAGTTTGTATTATGATGCACATATTATACTAATTTGAGCAGCTAACACTGGTTTAGACATAAAGTGAGAACATCAACACACCCAATAAAACTTACGACAGTGCACAAAATGAAGAAGTGAGGGGAAGCAGGGGGAGGGGGAGAGGAAGCTAGAACCAGGAAAGAAAAATGGTGCATCTGCCTATCCCACTACAGACAGTGGTATTCAGCAAACTTCTCAAAAGAATTTAAAAGTAGGGGCTGGAGAGATGGCTCAGTGGTTAAGAGCATTGCCTGCTCTTCCAAAGGTCCTGAGTTCAATTGCCGGCAACCACATGGTGGCTCACAACCATCTGCAATGAGGTCTGGTGCCCTCTTCTGGCCTGCAGATATATACACAGACAGAATATTGTATACATAATAAATAAATAAATAAATATTAAAAAAAAGTATTCCTGGGTTAAAAGTTATACTCTGCTCCTGCAGAGGACGGAGTTTGGCTCCCAGTATTCACATAAGATGGCTCACAAGCATCTGTAAATCCAGCTCCACGGGTATCTGATGCTTCTGGCTTCTTTGGGTACCCATATTCACACACATATACCCACACACACATTATTATTTTTAAAGGAGGGATCTTTGCTAGACACAGTAGCAATGCCTATAACCTTACATTGGGCAGGCTAAGGCCTAAGCTACACAGTAAGTTTAAGGCCAGTTTGATCTACATCAGTGGTTCTCAACCTGTGGGTCAGGACCCCAGGGTTAAACAACCCTTCTACAGGGGTTGCCTAAGACTATCAGATATTTACATTACAATACATAACAGTAGCAAATTTGCAGTTATGAAGTAGCAACAAAACAATTTTATGGTTGGGGGTCACAACATAAGGAATGGTATTAACCATTGATCTATATAATGAGACCCTTGTCTTTAAAAAGAAAAGAAAAAACGAAAAAGTTCAAACTGTAAGAGGTGTGGTTTCTGTTTTCTTCTCGCAGACAGACCATCTAAGATAAAGCCAAAGGACAGCAGCAGAGAACACAGCGGGACTGTTGGTACACAGCACCCTGGTGACATGATCTTTATACAGTACCTAGAGGGATACTGGAATTTGGAGGAGCCAATCAAGGGCTTAAATTCAGTCTAATCCACACATAATGGATGAGATTAAGCGAAGAGCATTTAAAAATCAAGAGAGAAAGATCAGGCCAGGAAATCTAATCAAAGCATAACAAAATATAAGAGAGAGCATTAGTCTAATCAATAGCATTATCATTTCAAAAGAAAAAAATCAGCAAGATCGGTCTAAAAATCTCAATCCAAGATTGTGTCCATGGGAAAAGAGGCTCAAGTTACATCCCTGGACACATCTGGAACCTAAAATTTATCACCGGAATAGAAATCATACTCAAAAGTCAATAAATGCTAATGTTAACAACAGGATTTGCTTCATGGGAAACAAAGTAATAGATCAAGCTTGTACCACAGCAGAAAAATTAGCACCCCCCCCAAAAAAAAGTCAGAGTGTAACTAGAAGCAAGGCAAAATGTGTCTTAAAACTCAGTGCAAGCAGACTCTAAGAACAGAAGAATGTGTTTACCAAGAGTGACATCTAAGTTACAGAGAAAAGCAATTAGCCTCCCACAAAACTAACCTGGGCTCTGATTTAAAAAAAAAAAAAAGCCATGTTCATGTATGCTGTATTTGCTTTCTATTTCTAGACTTCAATTATAGAGTGAACAAAATGCAAAAAAAAAAATTAAGCTGTTGAGATGGCTCAGTAAGGCACTTGGCCCCAAATCTGACAATCTGAATTCAATCCCAGAACCCACATGGTAGAAGGAGAGAACCGTCTCCTGCAAGCTGTCCTTTGACCTCCCCACTGCATTATGGCATGTGCATGTATATTTTAACTGAAAACTAATGATACCGAACGTAATATAAAAGTTAGGACACTGTAAAAGTGAAATAAAGCTGATATAAAAGGGGCAAGAGGGGTGGAGAGGTAAGAAAATAGATAGGAGCATTAATAGCCGATTTTTCAAGATGAAGACTGCAGATGAAAAAGAATATTACAATATCATCATCAAAAAAGGAGATGCTGGAATTAACACTCACACCTCAAAGGAAGAAGTCCACAGTGCTCAAGACTGATAAATCAAGAAAAGGTGGTATAGCGCTGGAGAGTTTAAGGGATCATCAGTTTAAGAGCACTTGTTGCTTTTGCAGAGCACCCAGGTTCAATTCCCTTTACCCACATAGTGGCTCACGGCATCTGTAATTCTAGTTCTTGGTGGACTACAATAGCCTGCACATATCTGTGGGTGTCACATTCCAAGGCACAGAGGATTCCTGAAACTGTAGACAGTGTCAAACCCTATATAATCCGTCTATTCTGTAGAACACTGCTGAACTTTACCCTCCCACTTGTAGGAAGCTCTTGAAGCTTTTCTTTTTTTTTTTAAAGATTTTTTTTATTTTTATTTTATTATGTATACAGGGTTCTTCCTGCATGTATCCTGCAGTACAGAAGAGGACGCCAGATCTCATTATAGATGGCTGTGAGCCACCATGTGGTTGCTGGGAACTGAACTCAGGACCTCTGGAAGAGCAGTCAGTGCTCTTTACCTCTAAGCCATCTCTCCAGCCCCCTTGAAGCTTTTCTTTGACCCATCTGCCCATATTGCTACTCTTACAATGTTGGGCTTTTATTAAGTAAATGACAATTACTTGAAAGAAAGCACTGTGGTGCCTCTACAGCTGAGCTGGTATTTAAGGCAGTTAGTAAGCAACAAATGGGAAGACAGACTACATGGCATGGCCAAGCTGGAAAAAGGATGCTAACATACCTGGTGAGACAGAAAGGGATGGTGTAGTATTCACTCTGCTCAGAACATTATTCAAGTTAAAAGTTGTGGATCACTTATGGAATTTTCCATTTCATACTTTTAGACTAGGGGCAATTAAAACCAAAGGAAACAAGATGGGGTCGGGGCCACTACACACATACCTACTAAAAATCAGTAGTGGATAGTGACCACAATTTCATGCATGGCCAGCAGTAACTTAAGAGTTCCGTTATTATTATTAGCGTTTTGTTACTGCTACAACACAGGCCCCAGGGGCTGCAGTCTCCTCTCCATCCACTTCAAGGCAGAACCTCACTGCGTCTACAGGGTGGTTATGAATACACACTCTGGAGCCACAATAGCAGCTCTATCACTTCCTGACACCTTAGACAAGTTTCATTTGGTGTGTATGCTGTAGTTTCATCATCTAAGTGCAGAACAGATGGGATCATTGTGAGGACCAAATGAATTGCTCTTTGTAAATACCAAGTATGGGATGCGGCACACAGTGAGTGTGATCCTTTACATATAAGGGCAGGTATAAACCTTCCTCAAGTTACACTACACTCTCCTTTTTAAAGACACTACAAGAGTTCTGACCACACAAGGACTTGTATCAAAAAGCAAGTCTTAGTCTTTTTTTTTTTTTTAAAATCTCAGAATCTCAGATACTTCCCCAAAGAAGGGAAGAGACAAGAGAGGGAAGGAGATGATGGGGAGAAAGGAAAGAGGTTTCCAAAATGTTTTAGGGTTCTTTGACTGCAATCAAACAGAACATTTCAAGATGGCATGGCTACAAAGTTGAAGCACTAGAGGGCGCCACAGCCAAAGGGAAAAGAAATGTAAAGCCTGCAAAAGGAACTTCCAAGTCCTTAAATGTTTCCACTAGAACATGCTTTAAAGAACTAGGGCTGGAGAGAGGGCTCATTGGGTAAGAACTCTTAACTGTTCTTACAGAGAACTCAGGTTAGATTCCTAACAGCCTCATATTGGCTCACACGAGTAACCCCTGTTTCAAGAGATCCAGGGGGAAACCCATGGTGCACGTACATACATGCAGGCAAAACACACACACACACACAAAGTAAACACAAATCTTCTTGGTTTTTCAAGACAGGGTTTCTCCGTAGCTTTGGAGCCTGTCCTGGAACTCACTCTGTAGAGCAGGCTGGCCTTGAACTCACAGAGATCCGCTCGCCTTTGTCTCCTGAGTGCTAGGATTAAAAGTATGCGCCACCACTGCCCAGCCAAACCTTTTTTCTTTTCTTTTTAAAGCAGTTAGGCTAATTCACTTCACCAAATGTTTTAAAGACATGCCTACTCTTCTATCGGCTCTAGATTATGCCATTTAACAGAACTTTTAGCATGACATTTTTGATCTGCCATGTAGAGTAACAGCCACTACACTCCTGCGGCAACTGACCATAATGAAATGTGACTACTCTTACTTAGGAATTAAAGTTGTCAATTCAATTTAATTTTCATTAATCTTCAGGTTAATGTGGTTCTAGCTTCCATAACAAATGGGGCAGTTCTACATTGTATTTTTATGTTGAAAAAGACTTGCTTCTAATTATAGGCCATGTTGTTAAATTATTGTTAAAGAAATTTGTAATAGAGAAATTCATGCAATAACTCAGGTCAATCTGATGTGGTGATTTAACATTTTAGAGATCTGAAGATTGCCAAAGCCTCTTGCACTCTGCGGACACAAATTCAAAAGCAATGCTTTCTTTTACTTCCTATAGAAGACTTTACCTACCCAGTTCCTTTTGCTACTTTATTAAACAAATGCTTAAACTCCTAGGTTAGAACAGCTTTTAAATTATGTGTATGTGCATCTGTATATACGTGTGTGTGCTGGTGTCCACAGATCAGAGGGTGTGTAAGAACCCCTGAAACTACAGTTAGACAGTTAGAGGCTGTTGTGAGCTGTCTGTTGTGGGCAGTGAGAACTAAACTCCGGTCCTCTGGAAAAGCAAGTACTCTCGAACTGCTAAACCATTTCCCCAGCCCCTAGAACAACTTTTATTAAAGTGTATATTAAAAGACTAAACCAACAAGAAAGTAGGCATTGCCATTTTCAAAAAAAAAGGGAACAAATCCCATGCTAGCAAGAGCTGCCAAGGGCTAAGGAACACTGTGAGGACACAGCTGCTGGGACATGGGCAGCATCTTGAAGGAGGCAGTCTTTGGGCTCCAGAATGAAAGGGTGCTGCAGGCAGAGGCAACAGCTTGGGAAAGTATACAGCATGGCACAGAGGTATCAATGAACACCAGACAGCAGACATGGGAGAGTCTGAGATCAAAGGAAAAGAGCCCTCTGATGCCTTTCATGCCAAACTCTTTAGCAACTTACTGTGTAAAAATAAACCTAACGCCGACCCACCCGTCAGAGAGGAAAGTGAGCGTCCACACTCAACACCACATTAGAATTACAGCCAGGGTCAGACACAGCACCTTAAATGAAACAGGTGCCTAATAAATGTCAGTGACGGTGATAAAGAGAATTAGAAAAATGCCTCCTTGCCAAGTTGGTAGCACAGGCCTTTAATCCTGGCACTTGGGAGGCGAAAAG
This sequence comes from Ondatra zibethicus, assembly GCA_004026605.1. Lineage (NCBI taxonomy): Eukaryota > Metazoa > Chordata > Mammalia > Rodentia > Cricetidae > Ondatra > Ondatra zibethicus. The sequence continues at coordinate 9,109 of PVIU01015983.1, forward strand.
GGGTATATCTCTAAGAGCTCCAGCTAGCTAGAGCTACACAGACTCTGTCTCAAAAGAAAGAAAAGAGGCAAGTGAGGAAAAGAAACCCGTAGGTGCTTAAGAAGCAGGAAAGTTGCCAAAGTTATCTATAAGATCCTAGTTTTAAAAAAGCAATGGAGGCTGAGTGGTGGTGGTGCATGCCTTTAATCCCAGCACTCGGGAGGCAGAGGCAGGTGGATCTCTGTGAGTTCGAGACTAGCCTGGTCTACATGAGCTAGTTCCAGGACAAGCTCCAAAGCCACAGAGAAACCCTGTCTCGAAAAACAAAACAAACAAAAGCAATGGAAGGGAAGTTTGGTATGACCAACCACTTGGTGACTGGGTCTGAATGTGGCTGCTTGGCTCTTCCACCCCGATCTGCACACACACTGAGATCCAGGCCAACCAGGCAGACATAGTAAAACCCTGTCTCCAAGGGGGGGGGGGCAGAGAAGAAAAGAGGAAAAGAAAATGTATTTTCAAACCCATGGACGCTTAGAAAGCAGGTGAGCTGCTGAAACGATACCTGCTTGGGAAGACTGTGGAAGTTTGCTGTTTCAAGCCACCACTTGGTGACTGGGTCTGAATACAGCTGCTTGGCTCTTTCTGTAGAATAATTGTTTGTCTGCAGCTGCTCCCAAATTACCAAAAATCAAATAAGTAGCTGTCATGTGATAGCAGATTAGAGGTTGCCTCAATTTCCATTAAGCAGAAATAGCATAAATGGCCACAAGCACCGCCCCTCAGTCTGAGAGCAGCACAAAGAGCACTTTTATTCAAATTCTGTGGCCTAGCTGCTTCTGTGGCAGGCCTCAATTCTGCTGGATCTGTCACAACACAATCGACACTCAGTGAAAGCTGTTTCCTAATTTCTGAAGAACAGTTCAATGCATGAATTTTCTTTTTTGGTTTTTTACTAACATGGTCTCACTATATATGTAGTCTTGGCTGTCCTGGAACTCACTCTGTAGACCAGACTGCCCTACAACACACAGAGATCCACCTGTTTCTGCCTCCTTAGTGCTAGGATTAAGGAGGTGAGCTACTAGACCAGGCTCTTTTTTAAAGCAGAGTCTCACAACATAAAACAAGCTGGCCTTGAACTCACCAGGCTAACCTTGAGCTCCAGACCTTGCAGACTCAGCATCCAGTGCTGAGATTATAGATAGAGGCTCAACGATACTGGCAGGGCTTTAAATTTTGAGATAACTGAGCCAAGGATTTTTTTTTCTTGCATAAAATTAGGAGAGAGATGGCTAATTATTGCAGCAGTGCCTGCTGTAGGACCTGAAGATCAGAGTTCAGAATCTCAGGACCCACATGCAAGCAGGGTATGGTGGCACCTGTGTCTTTAACCCCAGCACCATAGAGGAGGAGGGTAGGGGCTTAGAGGAGTGGGTTCTGAAGATGGCCCACTGGCCAGTCAGCCCAGCAGAAGGGATGAGCTTCAGGTGCAGTAAAGAGGCTCTGTCTAAAAATAAGGTGGAGAGCAATGGAGGAGAATACCCAAAATGAACCTTGGGTACCCGAGCACTCACATACACATACCCATGAACGCACACACACGTGCATATGTAAATATCTATGTACCTACAAGCATGTGCAAATATGCAAGTACATAAACACACAGAAATCATGGGAGTATTATAAATGTGAACGGCATTCATCTAGGAATATCTACAATTCAATCACTTATTCATTTAACAAATATGTACTGAATTCTTGTCAGGAATTATCATTCAATTTTAGCATACAATTCTGAGAAAAACTGTGGCACTCAACTCTCACATTTTAACCATGTTAATGTATTCTCATAGTAAAGTAATGACACATATTCTTTGGGGATAACAGAAAATACAGGCATTGAAAACTAAAAAGCACCGAGCAGTGGTGGCACACAGATCTCTGTGAGTTCGAGGCCAGCCTGGTCTACAGAGCAAGTTCCAGGGCAGGCTCCAAAGCTACACAGAGAAACTGTCTTGGGGGCAAGGAATGCAGGAGGAAGGGATGACAGACCAAAAAGTCTGATCCTGGCCCAATCCTCAGACCCCTACATACATATACCCCAAAAGGAAACAAAACAAAAACCTAAAGGCATCTTAAATCACTATCCCAGAACACCTTTGCCAGGTTCGTTGTGTATCCTAATCTCTATCGTCTGTTCTCTAACATTTAGGTTTTTTTTCTTTTTCAATGTGTCTGGTTTGTACTGCATCTATGTATGTCTACCACGTGAATACGTGATGCCTGCAAAGGGCAGAAGAGAGCATCAGACCCCCTAGAACTGGAGTTACAAACCAATGGTTGAGTTGCCATGTGGTGCTAGGAAATGAACCTGGGTCATCTGTAGGAGCAGCAAATGCTCTTAACTGCTGAGCCATCTCTGTAACCCCTACTACCGTCTTCTGTGTGTTGTTTTGAGCAAAAGCTAGCCTATACTGTAGACTGTCTTTTTTTTACATTTTTCTTATTTTCTATTTATGTGTATTTGTCTATTTTTATGTGAATGTGTGCTCTGTGTGTGTGTGTGCGCGCGCGTGCGCACACCAGCGCACATGGTTCCCTGGAAGACCAGAAGAAAGACTCAGCCCCCTGCAGCTAGTTATGGGCAGCTATAAGCTTCTGAAGTATATGATAGGAACCAAACTCCATTCCTTTGTAATTATAAGTGCTTTCTGCATTTGATACAAATTAAAAAAAAAGAAAAAATTCCTCACACTATTAAAATGTTTTGTATCATTCTAAACTTTTAGTGAAGTCTAGCTTGGTGACACACCAAGCTTCTGAGAGATAAAGGCAGGTCAAGGTCACTGTTGTTACACAGCAAGTCTGAGGCCAGCCTGAGTTGCACAAAACACCTCCAACAAAAAACAACCAGAAAAAAGTTGAGCATATCTACTGTAAACAACGCACAGCAGGAGCTAGAAACGTCTCAGCAGTTAAGAGCATTTGCTGCTCTTGTAGAGGACCTGGCTTTGGTTCCCAGGTCCCTGACAGTGGCTCACCACCATCTGTAAATCCAGTTCTAGGAGGTCTCTTTTGGCCTCCTTGGACGGGTTTGTGTAGTTCACAGACATGCCTCAGCCAAAACACCCATGCACATAAAAGTAAAAAAATAAATAAATAAATAAAACCCAAACTTTTTTTTTTTTTTTTTTTTTTTTAAGACAGGGTTTCTCTGTAGCTTTGGAGCCTGTCCTGGAACTTGCTCTGTAGATTAGGGTGGCCTCAAACTCACGAAGACCTGCCTGCCTCTGCCTCCTGAGTGCTGGGATTAAAGGTGTGTGCCACCATCGCCCAGGTGATAAATCTTTAAAAAATAAAATAAAACCTTTTTTAAAAAGAGAGAAAAGAGAGAACAAATGTGGTGGCAAACTCTTTCTGAGTTTGAAGCCAGCCTGGTCTACAGAGTGAGTTCCAGGACAGCCAGGGCTACACAGAGAAACCCTGTGAGAGATGAGGGGGAGGCACGGGGGGGGGGGAGATTGACAAAAGACACGAGGCTAACTTTTTCTCTCTCTCTCTCTTTTTTTTTTTTTTTTTGTTTTTTCAAGACAGGGTTTCTCTGTAGCTTTGGAGCCTGTCCTGGAACTAGTTCTTGTAGACCAGGCTGGCCTCAAACTCACAGAGATCCACCTGCCTCTGCCTCCTGAGTGCTGGGATTAAAGGCGTATGCCACCACCGCCCGGCGAGGCTTTTTCTAATGGAGAATGTGGCTCACAATTTTTACATATGTAGTCACACCAATATGTAAAATACATATATATACATATATATATAATAAACTGATTTGTTTTTATGCACACAGATGTTTTGCCTGCATGTATGTATGTATGTATGTGTATGTCTGGAGGTCAGATGATGGCATCAGATCTCCTAGAACTAAGCTGTGAGCCTCCATGTAGATCCTGGGAATCAGCTATTCTGGAAGAACAGTCAGTTACCTCTAACCATTGAGTCATCTATCCAGTCACTTAAACTGATTTTTTTTTTTTTGAGACACGTCTTGCTAAGTAGCTCAGGCTGGTCTCAAATTCATAACTCTACTTTCTCAGTCTTTGGGGTGGTAGGATGGGATTACAGTACTGTACCACTTTACCTAGATCTTAAATGGTATTCTGAAAGTATAAATGTCCATTGAAGTTATTATTTTTAAAAATTTAAGGACAATGAACAAAAACTAACATAAAAACAGGTACAAACCACCGATTTAAAATATGTATACTGAATACTTGAAAAACTTCTCACACGAGCTGAGCAAAAGGAGGTCTACGTGACTGCAGTACAGCAAAAATTTGGGTGGGGGGAGAAGAAAAGAAAGACAGACAGAATCATGGCCTTGCAAATGAGTTTAGACTTCACACTGGCAGGAAAGCACTCTGAAATAGATATGGAAGAGATGTTTTGGGGGAAGCAATGGGACCCAGAACGGTAGCATTCTGAGCAGAAGACATAGTATGCATAGCCTTTGGAGTACAATCAATGGGTTCAGCTGGGGGAGGGGGGGCTGAAGACTGGGCATCTATTTCACTGTGCAAACTAACCCATAGGTATTCTGACTGTTCAGTGGCACTTAAAAAAAAAAAAAGATTTCTTTCTGTTCTAAAGAAAGAACAAAAGTAAAGAGAAATTTCTACTACAAGGTTTCAAGACTATTTTCAATTTACAATATAATAGCACTTATTATGACTATAAAATAAAAATATAAAATAATATATAAATTTTATGAATAGAAAATAAGATGAGAAGAGGGGCTGGACACATGGCTCAACAGTCAAGAGTACATACTGCTCTTGCAGAGGACCCAAATTCTGTCGCCAGTACCCATACCCAGCAACTCACAGCCACCTGTTAGTACAGGGATCTGACACCTCTGGCATCTGCAGACACCTGCACTCGAATGGACATACCCAAACAGACACACAAATATACCTTTTAAATATAAAATAGCAAATCTTTTTAAAATCTGAGGTAAGAGGCCTATATTAAACATTATTTACAGCAAGCAATATCTCTGAGACACAGTATAATCCAGTCTACCCAGGGACTACAGGTCTTCAGTGATTCCAGGCTTTGCTATCAAAGATGATGGCTGAACGCCTAAGCTGAACACCTAAATCGTGTTTCACAATATCCCAGTTGTGTGCACAATGGGGAGATCTAATCTCTGAGGAGATCTAATCAGGTGACTAATGCAATGACTCTGGAGGAACCTACTAGAGGTGTGAATTAAAACAATGAAGATAATGCTGGGTAAGGTGGCCCATGCCTTGACTCCTAGCACAGAAGAGACAGAGGCAGAGGGATCTCTGTGGCCCAATCTATACTGCCAGCTCAGGTCAGCTAGGACCACATAAGGAAACTCTGTTTAAAAATGAAACAAAACAAAAAGACCTGAGATATATAAGTAGTGAAAAGCACAAAAACTTAGTGAAGTAGATGTGTCCAGAGTGAAGAACATCAGGACTGACTTCTGCTGGAGTGGCAGTGATGATTAGCCAGGGTACAGACAAGAGAGGGGAGAGCACATCTGTGGAGAAGACAGTAACTAGGAGCTGTCCCACAGATGCTCACACTTGGAACCTGGGGAAACCTGTAACACGGGTGGAAGTACTGGACTCATCAACAAGAGGATGGTAAATGAAGCAGAGAGCTGACTGAGAATAAAACAGAAAGCAAAACAATAAAAGAAGCAACCACAACATTTGGGATGCTGAGGCGGGAGGATTGCCATGGACTCCAGGCCAGCCTGGCCTAGAGAATGATAACCTGCTTAAAGATAGATAGATAGATAGATAGATAGATAGATAGATAGATAGATAGATAGATAGATAGATAGATAGATAGATAGATAGATAGGCAGGCAGACAGACAGACAGACAGACAAAATAATGGTTTCGGGGGCAGGGACACCAAAAAACATAATAGCCAGATGTGACTGAACATGTCTTTAATTCCAGCACCCAGAAGACAGAGGTGGATGGATCTCTGAATTTAAGATCACCCTGGTCTATGAAGTGAGTTCCAGGCCAGCCAGGGCTACAAGGTAACCCTGTCTCCATAATAAAATAAAATAAAAATTAAACCAGACCAAATAAATAAGTAAATAAGAAGCAAAAAACTTGGGGGACAACTGAGATGTCATAGAAGGGTAGAGGGAAAAAATATAAAGCAATATCAGGAAAAATGAGAAACAGGAGACTAGTGTGGTGTTGCAAAGTCAAGACAAGAGATCCAAGTTCAGCAAAAGAAGAAAAAGAACAGAAGTAACTTATCAAAGTTTCACACATTCATTTCTAAGGCTAATGTGAACCAAACCTTCTAGGATTTCACATCTTTTAGAGGAGATAATAATAAGCATACATGTAAGTTTAGGCACAGTAAAAGTAATGAAATAAGATCAGGGAGATGGAAAAGTGAGAGCAGGGAGTGTGCTATGTGTGCTCAAAGAATGCTCCCCCTAGCCGTGTGTGTGTGTGTGTGTGGGGGGGGGGGGGGGGGGGGGGTGTACGCATATATTTGAACACGTGTGCAGGGGGAGGAAAGTAGGTATGGTTAGGGTGTTGGTGCCTGTGGAGGCCTAAAACCAATGTCTTAACTCATCTTCTGACTGCTCTCCCACCTTAGCCATTGAGACTTGCTGATATGATATGGCGAGTCTCACCAGCCAGCGTGCACTGGGTGTCCCTTGTCTCCACCTTCGGAGGCTGAAGTTACAAGTGGAGCCCAGCATTTACATGGGTTTTGAGTATCCAAACTCTGGATCTCTGGTGTGTTCCTGTGTGGATACCAGGACAGCAAAACTGACCCTGTATGTGGACAGGAGTGACAGATGAGACCAGAGGAGCAGCACCAAGATCAAAGTTGCATGGTTTTCGGCTGGTAGTGGCGCACGCCTTTCATCCCAGCACTCAGGAGGCAGAAGCAGGCAGATCTCTGTGAGTTCGAGGCCAACCTGGTCTACAGAGTAAGTTCCAGGACAGTCTCCATAGCTACTGAGAAACCCTGTCTCGAAAAACCAAACAAAACAACAACAAATGCATGGCCTTGTGGGCTAGGTAAGATCCTTAGCTTTCACTCAGAGCAAGAAGGAAAGTCTTTGGAAAATTTTGATCAGGTGGGTTATGATCTATGTCCAAGCTAGGATTACTATTGCTGCAACAAAACACGATGACCAAAAAGCAAGTTGGGGAGGAAAGGGTTTATTCTGCTTACACTATCATATTGCTATTCATCAGGGAAGGAAGTCAGGACAGGAACCCAAACAGGGCAGGAACCTGATGCAGAGGTCATGGAGGGAAACTGCTTACTGGCTTGATGCGAATGGCTTGTTCAGTCCACTTTCTTATAGAACCCAGGCCTGCCAGCCCAGGGTTGGCTCCTTCCACAATGGCCTGGACCCTCCCCACATCGATCATTAATTAAGAAGATGCTACAGGATTGAGTACAGCCCACCCCTATGGAGGTGTTTTCTTAATTGAGGTTCCCTCATCTTGGATAACTTTAGTTTTATTATGTTGACATAAAACTAGGCAGCAAGATCTAATTTAGAAATGTGTGTTTCTAGATGAGCACTGTGGTGGAGTGTAAGGGAGCAGCAGCGGGTGGGGAGAAGTATCCGATGTCACATGCTTTCAGGGCAGAGTTGCCAAGATTTCCTGATGATTTGATGAAAGAGTGAAAGAGCAATCAAAAATGGATTTCCATGCTGTTTCTATTTTTGAAATACTTTTCGTTTCTTCAGTGATGGGGATTGAAACCAGGAGTCCTGTCCATGCTAAGTAAGTTTTCTACCACAGAGTCAAGCATACCTGCAGTCCCCAAACTCCCAAGGTATGGTTTGGTAATTGGAAGAACTCAATAGTCATTTTTTTTAGCAGCCGAGATGCCAACTTCTAAAGGGAAACATTGAGCAGAATGTCAGTTGTTGGCCCTTTTGTAAACAACATTGAGAAAAAATTTACTTCTGTTCCCATTTTAAAGACTACAATAGTTGTCTTTTTCCCTTATTGGCCAGCTGAAGGCAAGAGGGTCACCCACAGCTGTACTGAGTCATCAGGTGGAAGTTTCACTTGACATGATTTGATGTGGGAGAGGGTTGAACATATGCTGGAAAGACGTTGGTGTCATTCATTACATGGGACTGAGTGACCTTCCTTGTATGGCTTATTCAAGACCATCTACCAGTGAAAGAAATCATGATCGTTTTTCTACAAAAAAATTAGGAAAATTTTAAGATGAGAGAGAGAATTGCACTTATATTTTTCAAAGTATTAACAACATTTATTAACCAAGACCATTAATTTCTCGGCAAATCGGTCATAGAAACACCACTATTAACTTTTTCAAAGGCAGCAGCATCACAATGATAGTTTATAAACATTTTGGATCTGTTTATGATTTTTGTCAAATTTCCTTTTTCAAAGAAGGTTTTGCTATGTAGCCCTCCTGCCTCCATTTCTGGAATGCTGGGATTCCTGACTTAAATATTCTTCTTTATGAATGCTAGTAGGATAGTCCAGGCTGGAGGTGGGGCTCAGTTGGTCATACTTGCCTAGCAGCATAAAGCCCTGGGCTCAACACTCCCTAAAACCGCACAAACCTGGCATGGTGGCATACACTTGTAATCCCAGTGCTGAGCAGGTGGAGGCAGGAGAATCATAAATTTAAAGTTATCCTCAGATACACAGAGAGACAAGGCCAACCTGGGTATCATGAGACACTGTCTCAAAAACTACCCACCCCAAAAAGACAAATGAGGCAAACTAACTGCTATGGGGCAAACAGAAAATGTCAGAAACAATCTGTATCTCGGCAATACGCATAACTCTTTGAGGTTTATAAAAGTTTCATATTTTAAGTACACTGAGCAATATGAAGTTGAGTTCTGTAGGTCTAAATATCAATAATTTCTTTCTGAAGAGATCTTTTTGGTTCTTTGAAATGAAATCTTGCTATTATACTATGGGTTGACCTCAAGCTCAGGGTCTCCTCGTGTCCACCTTCCAAGTACGGGCACTACTAGTGTACCCCAGCACAGCTGCCTCACACCCCAGCACAGCACAGGGAGCATTGCTGCCAGGTACACTTAAGGGAAAGAAAGACACCTGAGAAGGTTTGCTGTAAATCATACTGGAAACATTACTTCTTTGCTGCTTTCCTTCTTATGCAGTCTCACTGTGTAGCCCTGGGTTGGGCTGGAACTTGCCAGTGTAGACCAGGTTGGTCTCAAGCGTGTGTTGATCCTCCATCTCTGCACCATGACTGCTGGAATTACAGATGTGAGCCACTATGTCCAGAGGAAGGTATCACTTTATGTAGTAATAAATGAATTAACACAATTGTGAAAGTGGAAGGCAGTATGAAAGAAAACACACAATTAAGTATAGAAAGCCATTCAATCCCTCAAACTCATTTGTTACATAGATATGAAACAGAACTACCTAAATTACTTGAAGAAAACACATCATATAAATTAAGGCAGATGAACAGTACCGATTTTGTTACTTAATAATAAGACAAACCTTTCTGAATGACATAAAACAAAAATATTTTCCAAGAACTCCAAACAGTATCAGAAATGTAAATCTGAACTTTTCTGGCTGATCAAAAGTTAAAATTTCAGGAGCTGGAGAGATGGCTCTGTGGTTAGGAGCACTGGCTGCTCTTCCAAAGGTCCCGAGTTCAATTCTTAGCAACTACATGGTGGCTCACAATCTATAATGGGACCAGATGCCCTCTACTGGCATATGGGTGTATGTGCAGACAGAGAATTCATTAGAGAGAAATTTCTGCAGGGTCTTGTAGACAACCCCTTTAATCCCAGCACCAGAAGAGTCAGTGGCAGGCGGAGCTCTTTGAGTTCAAGGGCCAGCAAGTCAACATATTGAGGTTTCCATGTTTACTTTGTAATTCACTAATCTATCTAGAATTACTTAAAAAATAAATTTAGTATAGCATAAAATCAAGACAAAAAGCACAGCAATATAAAGAAAAACTCACATTAGATTTCTAGATAAGGAAAATAAAACAGCAGGCTTCAAGAGTAAGGGCAATGAAATTTAGAAAGTAGCTTTCTAAAACTAAAACACGGGCGGTGGTGGCGCACGCCTTTAATCCCAGCACTCGCACTCGGGAGGCAGAGACAGGCCTGTGAGTTCAAGGCCAGCCTGGTCTACGAGAGCTAGTTCCAGGACTGGCTCCAAAGCTGCAGAAAAACCCTGTCTCAAAAAACCAAAAAATAAAAAAAATTTCTAAAATGTTACCCCACATTTTAAAGAAACCCAAACTGCCTACATACTGTTTACACAGTATCAATTAAAAAAAATTCCTCATGATAAGTAAAAGTATGCAGCCATTCAGAGGAAGTATTTTAAAAGGGCAATGCCTTAGACAAGAGAAGGTAAAAATTAGAAGAATAAAAAAAGTATTCTCACTGATATTTTCTTGATGTGATCTTTGATACACTTTACCACAGGAGGGGAAGAGGCATCAGGTGTAATTAATCTCTTGGTCCTGGTCCCAGTGGGCCAGGCAGCTGGCTATCAACCCACCAAAAGCTGCTCATCCAACTTTCCTAGTCTCTTAGAAGCAAGCTCATCTGGGTCAAAACAAGGCAGCTCCCTTTCTCACTGTAGAAATATCCAGAATAAAAGTGTTGAGTACAATTCTGGCTGCCAAGCTATCACTCTTTTAAGAAAAGCAAACCACGATCTCTACAAGAGAGGAACAGTGCAGAAACAGTGGGTACGATGCGGTGTACAGTCATCATCATGCCTTGTGTGAGGCAGGATACAGCTCTGCCAACAGAGGAATACCACACAAGTCCTGAAGGAAAAGTAGCTTTATTCATAAATAAAATGTCCACAGTATGTTACAGGAAATGTATTCATAGTGCTGAATCTATGTGAATGTATAGACTGACAGAAGATAGAGAGTGGATCCCATTTCTCCATTCAAGAGGCATGGCTGCTGGCAGCTTTCCCACTGCAGCTGCCAGGGAGAGGCTCTGCAGGCTCCACACCGTGTTCTTCCTCCTCTCTGTCTGACACAAATCTAAAGGTGCACAAGACAAAGTAGTACAAAGGCACCCAGCTGAAGAAAATCCCAATACAGGGCAGTAGCTTGCTTTCCACAGTGACCTCAAGCGGCCAAAATTATAAACAATATATAGTCCTCTGGTTAAGAAATATCTGTAATGTTTCATTTTGGGGGGTTCCCCCCCAAAAAAACAAACAAACAAAAACCCTTAAGACAGCCAGGCATATGGGCCACACCTTTAAGTTTAGCACTCAGGAGACAGATGCAAGCAGATCTCTGTGACTTTGAGACCAGCCTGGTATACATCGGAAGTTCCAGGACAGCCAGGGTCCATTCTAAGGGCCTGTCTACTTTAAAATAAATAAACGGCCAGGCGGTGGTGGCGCATGCCTTTAATCCCAGCACTCGGGGGGGCAGAGACAGGCGGATCTCTGCAAGTTTGAGACCAGCCTGGTCTACAAGAGCTAGTTCCAGGACAGGCTCTAAAGCTACAGAGAAACCCTGTCTCGGAAAACCAAAAAAAAAAAAAAGAGCTAGTTCCAGGACAGCTAGGACTGTTATACAGAAAACCCTGTCTCGAAAAATGAATGAATGAATGAATCAATCAATCAATATAAAATCAAAATAGCACTTAATATTTAAGGGCTAAGTATCATCAATCTGGTAAATATGTTTACCAGAAAAATCTTGTAAAGTTTTAAAAATGTGTGGCTTACTGTAAGTGTACGTGTGAGTGTAGACACGCACACCCTAGCACAGAATACAACTTTAAGGGAGCTGGTTCTCTCCTTTTCCCTGGGTCAAGGGGTCTCACTGTTTGAGCTAAGCAGCTATACGTTCTAGGCTGGTTGGCCAGCAAGATTCCAGGGGTTTCTCCTATCTCACCAGACAAGTGCTGGGACGATGGATGTGTACCACCACATCTGGTTTTTATGTGGGTTCTGGGAATTGAACTCAGGTCAGGCTGGTGTGGCAAATAGCTTTACCCATTTAGTCACCTCCCAGCATCCTCACAGAATTTTTAAAATATGCTACACAATATAAGATTCCATAGATGTTATTAAAAATGTCTCTCTATAGTAATACACTGTCAATATTTGGTACAATAAATTTCCTAGGCATGTCTCATATGGAATACTCCTTCATTTTCTGTCCCTTTTCAACTAAAATTAGATTACAACTTTATGTGACTATTTTCCAATTTTATGTAATCCCAAAAAATCAGACCCCTTTGGCATTAAAAGGTACAAAAAGAACACACACACACAAAGTGGGTAAACAAAGGAAAATACCAATAAATTAGGATGGTAGATTTACAAATCTTTATCTTTTGAACTAGTGTTTAAGATCCCAGCAGGCTCAAAAACAAAACAAAACAAAACACACCCTTAGGATTTTTAGCTGAGCATCCTGGTTTCTGCCTTCTTTGCTCTTGCAGGCTGAAGGAAGAGGATCACCAAGAGTTTGGGCTATATAGTGAATTCCATGCTAGTCAGACCTGGGGGGGGGGGGAGTGCGGCAAGGAAGATCATCAACTTAGTATCCTTGATGATTTTCCTTTGTCTTGAGACAGGGTAAAAGTGGGGAACAGATGGCAAGCAATATGGCACAGTGGGTAAAGGCAGCTGTCCAGCAAGCCATGTAACCAGAGTCAATCCTAGAACCCACAAAGTTGTCCTCTGACCTTCATACAGGCACTGTAGCACACATGACTCCCCCTTGGTAATAGTAGTAATAATAAAATGGGGGACGGAGGCTAAAGATAGGCCAGCAATAAAAGCACTGGCCAAGTGTGCATACGCTCAGACACACATAAACAGTCCTAAAGGTAAGGGTGGGGGAGGTAAAACATGATGTTTTAGATCTGCCATTATTTCCACCTTCAATTTTAACACTCATCTCTACAGAAATAAAGAACATAACAGCCACCTAAAACCAAATCAGAGGTATGCGTTATTTAAGTGACGGACATTATAAAAATGCAGGCAGGTGGATGAAGGCTAAAGTGGACAGGATGTCATCTTATCACTCTGTCCTTTGCCAAAACACCAAAGATAAGAAAAAGGAATAGTCTCTTAAGCACAAAGGTATCCCACAGTGAACGGGTAAATTACTTAATACTACACAGATCTGTGGTTTATATGGACATAGGATTTTTATTCACTATCTAATAAGAAGTGCTCACACAAATGACACCAGGGATTTCTTGGGGTTATTAATTTTACTTTTGTAGTTAAGCTAATTCTATTAAAGTAGAATCAGTATTGCTTTCCTGGTTACCAGGTGGTTTTAGTTTATCTTATATATTCTATAGAAACCAGGCAGAAGCCAAGAAAACATTAAATAGATTTTCCTCTAAAACTCAAGTTCTGAGGAAAACTCAGAAATATTCAAAGATGTTTCCAGGTTTCCTACTATAATCTTACTTAACTTTATGAATAAGGATTAAGCAAAATTACAAAAGCACATAAAAATGCTTCTCATAAACCAGCTCAAATACTGTATCAGTTTGATCAAGTTATAATATATACTTTTTAATTGATTTTTCCCCCCTTGGGTAATACAGGGCCTCATGTCTCCCAGGAGAGGTTTGGACTTAAGCTAAGGATGATCTTGAATTCCTGGTCCTATTGCATCCACCTCCCAAGTGTGGAGATTACAGGTGAGCCACCATGCCCAGCACTCACTCGCTCTGTCTCTCTTACCACACACACACACACACACACACGCACGCACGCACGTACGCACGCACGCACACACACGCAATTTTATTTTTATTACCGTGTATGCGTGTGATGTGTTCTAAGTTCAGACATGTGCCTCAGCACACATGTGGAGGTCAGAGGACAACGTTAGGGAGTTGGTTCTCTCCTTCACCAAGGGATCCCCCAAGCTCAAGATATCAGGCTTGCATAGCAAATGCTTTCACCCACTGAGCCATCTTACTGGCACTACAATTTTATAATATAAAACTCTTACTCAGGGGGCTGAAGAAATGGCTCAGCAGTTAAGAGCACAGCACTGGCTGCTCTTTCAGAGGTCCTGAGTTCAATTTCCAGCAGCACATGTCAGCTCACAACCATCTGTAACTGTAGTCTTATGGAAACAGATGACCTCTTCTGATGTGCAGATGTATATGAAGACAAGGCCTCCCTATACATAAAATAAGTAAATCTTACTTTAAGAAATATTTGCAATAGTCAATCCCTTCATTAATTTCTATTAAGAGAATAAATCAACAGTCCCTGTTTTGAAGTAACGTCTTTACTCAATTTTTATATCTGCGAGGATGAAAAAAATTTATCCTGTGTAATCACTTTCTTTCTTCCTTCCTTTCTTTCTTTTTGTCCACTGATATTTTGCTTACATGTATGTCTGTGTGAGCATGTCAGATCACTTGGAACTGGAGTTATAGACAATTGTGAGCTACCATATGGGTGCTGGGAATTGAACCAGGTACTCCAGAAGAACAGCGAATGCTCTTAAATGTTGAGTCATCTCTCCAGTTCCCCAGATTCTTTCTTACTATATATTTTTTTAAGAGACAAGTATTTCTCTGTGTAACAGTTCTAGCTGTCCTAGAACTATCTTTTGTAGATCAGGCTGGCCTTTAACACACAGAGCCTGCCTCTGCCTCCTGAGTGCTGCACCACTACTGCCTGGCATCTTATAATTAATTCTGTAGGTAAACAGAGTAATGAGCTTCATGAAGGCATCTTGACACATACCATACTTTGTTCTAATTCCCTTCCTATAGGCCCTCCTTCCAAGTGCTTTTTTCAGAGTGAGGACTGCCAGGGCCTGCAAACACCAGGTAAGCACTCCATCACTAAACTATAGCCCACCCTCTTCAAGAAACAGCTTCTTTAAATCCAAAGAACATAAAGATTTATAGTAAACAATGTTTCATAAAACCAACTCCCAACAACAATGAAAAAAGGGATTGTTTAGAAAACCAGAAAGAAGGAGCACTGTGTACTAACGCATTAGGAAAAATAAAAATGGTGGTTCACACTTCACCTTTTTGTGGTCCCTTATCAACAGACTTTTAACAAATCAACACAATAATGACCTTTATTGTGAACTTCAAATTGATGTTTGTTTTTCTGATCAGCTCCATCCTACTTGATGAGTTGATGTGGGATTCCCCTCTGTATGCTATGAATGTTTGATTACCAGTGGTTAATAAAGAAACAGGTTTGGCATATGGTAAGGCAGAATATAGGTAGGTGGGAAAGCTAAACTGAATGCAGGGAGAAAGAAGGCAGAGTCAGGCAGAAGCCATGTAGCTATCCAAGAAGCAATAGGTAACAAACCAAGAGCCTTGTGGTAAAATATAAAATAATAGAAATGGGTTAACTTAAGATGTAAGAGCTAGCTAGGAATGTGCCTGAGCCTATGAGTAGGCCAAAGAGTATGTAATTAATGTTAAGCCTCAAAATGTTTATTTCATAAGTGGCTGCAGGAGCTAATGAGCCCAGTGGGTAAGGAGAAACTGGTCCAGGGGGACCAGCAGGATGGAGAATATTTATAGCTACATCTGGCGCCGGAAAACAAAAACGTAGCCTCCATTTATAAGGGGCACCCCACCTTACCAAACTAGACAAAAAACAGAACCATTAATAGAACCTTAACAAGGCTTGAAATGTTGGCAGTGAAAAATTATCAAACTGTATTTAGTTATGTCATGGTCGGAGGTATGGAGACATACAATCTACATTCTATTTGTTCACACTGCTGTCACAGCAGCAGCAGAAACTCCTCTCTCCAATCAGGCTGCCTGGATGGACATAAGGTTGCCCACAAAACTGTACTCAGTGAGCTTTGTCCTGTTTAAATGCTAGCATATAGAGTTCATTAATGTCCGTTCCGTATTTTCTGTATATAAAGTTCAGAATCAGTCTGTAAGTGGCCATGGAACCGGAGGGGTCTCAGACTCTTTCAAGGAATCAATGGTGTTAAAACTACTTCCTTGGGGCTGGAGAGATGGCTCAGGGGTTAAGAGCACTGGCTGCTCTTCCAGAGGTTCTGAGGTCACTTCCCAGCACCCACAACTATCTAAATGAAATCTGGTGCCCTCTTCTGGAATGCAGGCAAAACACTATACATAATAAATAAGTAAATCTTAAAAAAAAAAACTTTCATGGCAACTAAGATGCCCCCGTACCCCTCCCCCGCCACTGTTTGAATTAACATTCAAGATGTAGAAGCAATGGTGGGGTAAAAGTTCCAACAGAACAATTCAATGCAACAGTGCCACAGTGGACTGACTAGTAGCCATTATAATCTTCATTTTCATCTGTTCAGAGTAAGGAAGGTGAGGTTTGTTTTTTGTTTTAAACACTTCTTAATAAGCATTTCTTTTTTTTAAATATTTATTTATTATATATACAGTATTCTGTCTGTGTGTGTGCCTGCAGGCCAAAAGAGGGCACCAGACCCCATTACAGATGGTTGTGAGCCACCATGTGGTTGCTGGGAATTTAACTCAGGACCTTTGGAAGAGCAGGCAATGCTCTTAACCTCTGAGCCATCTCTCCAGCCCGAGGTTTGTTTAATTTAAGCATGCACTTGATGAAAGAGCAAAATTTATTTAATTTGGGGGGATAGGTTCCACTATGTAGTCTTGGCAGATCTGGAACTTCATATGCAGACAAGGCTGGCCTTGAACTCACAGATAATCTGCCATTGCCTCCTGAGTGCTGGGATTAAATGTCAACACACCATCTTTATTGGGGTTTTTGAGACAGTCCTTGATGGCCTGGAACCCACTATGTAGGCCTTGAGCTCATGATAATCCTACTGTCTTAGCCTCCTGAGTACTGGGGTAACACACACAACAGGTGTGAACCACTCTACTAGTTTCAAGCACCTTTCATGCTCTGCTCAACAAATGCAAAGTATGCACCAAGCATTTCTGTCCTTTTGACAGCAGTCACAGGTCACCAAAGCATGGTGAGGCATGGTTTGAGTTGCAAACTAAATCAGTGACATTTTTCTCCCAATTCTCACTTTTCTTTGATAAAATGGCCAACAAACTATATAACATTAAGTCCTGCACAGGATTTTTCTCAACAACTAAAAGAAGTGAACCTGTATCACTTGAAGCGTCAAATATACAAGTGATAAAATTTTGGAAAATTTTCTATCTGCTCCAGTAAGCCTGATAACTTTTCATTACTTAAAAGTCTTTTCTGATTAAATAATGGAGTTATTAATAAATGCTTGTGTCAATATTTACAAGATCTGCATAACTCAGTGAACTATTTTCCAAATTTCCCTCGTCAGATACAAGATCATTCTTGAGTTGAAAGATCCATTCTGGCTAGGCTTGGTGGCAGGTCCAGCAAGAGGGACACAGAGGCATCACATAAGCCTAGAAATTGTAGGCAGCGGGACAACAGTCAGGCTATTGAAGCAAACATGCATCCAAAGTGTCTGACAATCTGTAATTTTAAAAGTACAGTTAAGAGTTTGTATTCTACTTTATACCTCATGTTCAAGAAGCTAATGTTATGCAGTTTGGGTTTAATATCTAAGAAAATAATATCCACAAGCACCTAAAAAGCCTCTTAAATACCCAATTTGTGTGTGTGGGGGGATGTGTGTGTGTAATCTGATGGAGATATATCCTTATACTTTAAACCAAAAAAATAAAAAAATATTTCAACATGCTGTATGCTTATTATTTGTTGTTTTAAATTAACATTTTTGAAATATCCATTTTAGTATTTAACATGGCAAATATCAAAAATACAACCCACATTAAACAAAAGCTTTTTACAATGCTCAATAATTTGTCTGTGTGTGGTATGTATGTAATTGCATGTGTGGGTCCAGATATGCATGCATGCATGTGTACATGCATGTGACAGTCCAGTTGACGCCAGGTGTCTTCCTCAATGGAGCTCCACTTCACTGACACAGGGTCTCTTGCCACACCCAGAGCTGGTCAGCTCCAACTAGTCTCACTAGCCAGTCTACCCTAGGATTCCACTTCTGCCTCCTGCCCAGGTGCTATATGAGCAGAGCACCCCAACTTTTGCTCCTAAGCTTGCACCACAATCACATTATCCACTCACTCATCTCTCTGGAGCTGAGAGATACATTTCTTTCAAAGCAGTAAGCTTTTATCGATTTGATGACAGTCCTCGGAGAGTACTAAAGCCCTTCCTTCCCAACTTCACTTTTCTAACTATACCTGCTTTTCTTCCCAGAGAGGCTACAGGACATAGGATATCTGAACTAGAATGGAGACACTATTGCAACAAAATGTAAGTTAGACTTGTTTTTGGAAACCCTAGAGAACAGAAGATCCACAGAAAAAAGTTCCAAGGTGCAATTTCAGTTAAAATTATATTTTCTTTAAAAATATTTTTGTGGGGTGGTGGGGAGGAAAAAAATAATAATAAAAAAATATTTTTGTGGAGCTGGAGAGATGCCTCAGCAGTTAAGAGCACTGGCTATTCTTCCAGAGGACCTGGGTTCAATTTCCAGTACCCACATGGCATCTTACAACTGTCTATAACTCTACCTCCAGGGGATCCAATGCCCTCGCACAGATATACATGTAGGCAAAATATCAATGCACATAAAGCAAAAATTTATCATTTAAAAAAAGATTAAAAAATACTTTTGTACCCTGTCTTGAAAAACATACATACATATGCATGTGTATGTTAATATATTTGTATATGGGGGTGGAGAGACGGCTCAGCAGCTAAAGGCACTGGCTGTTCTTCCAGAGGTCCTGAATTCAATACCCAACAACCACACAGTGGCTCATAACTGTCTATAATGGAATTGATGCCCTCTTCTGGAATGCAAGCATACATTCAAGTAAAGCACCCATAAATACATCTTTTTTAAAAAGCATTTTTGTGTGAGCGTGTGGGCAGGAATATGCTTGGTGGAAGTACCAAGATTACTACAGATGCACACCATAGCATACAGCTTTCTTATGTGGACCCTGGGAATTAAACACAGATCATTGGGCTTGCCTATCAGGTGGCTTTACCATCCCAAGCCTGAATTTAAATTTCTAGCCACCTCAAGGTCTCGAAGAGTAGCTGAACTCTGACAGGCAATAGTTAGGCTGCCACTGAATATGCTCAAAGAGAAATGGAAACCTTTACTTTTTGTTTTGTTTTTCAAGACAGGGTTTCTCTTTGTATCCTGGAACTTGCTTTGTAGACCAGGTTGGCCTTGAACTCAAGAGATCTGTCACCCTCTGGTATAAAAGGTGTCACCATTAGACACTCTCATTTTGAGAGGACACTCACTCGATCTTGCCTCCATGTATGCTGGAATTACAGGCATGTGCCTCCAAGTCTAGCTCTAACTTCATAGACCTAATCATATTCCCAACAAACTGAGGATGAAGACAAAACTCATTTTGCAGCAGTCATGTTTCCTTGAGCCTGACTACTACTGTTTCTTCTACCCTCAGCTCTAGGCTCTATCATTTCCCCAGGGGTTTTACCCAAATGCCTTCATTTTCCAGACTTTTCTTAACCACGTGTATCCATGTATGTAATTTTACAATTATATGTCTTGTAATCCTAAAGCCAAAAGATTTTTAGTACTTGAGTAAATGTTCAGTGTATTTTCTGCTTACCAACAGCAAAAAATAAATGAATGAATGAGTAAATTAAATAAAAAGGTAAATAAGCCACTATGCACATTTCTGAGGAAACAGCTCTCAGTGCCCATGAGGTCCTTCAGGAAAGATCCAGAAGGCAGCACTGTAGCACTGTCATTACAAGATAACAATCCCTGGACTTTAAGTGGAACAGAAGGCAGAGGTATGATAGTGATGTTACCATAACCCTGTGTCGGTCTAGACTAAAATACACTGAATGTAATTTATTTAGGCAGAATCTCATATAGCCACATTGGTCTTGGACTCCCCGTGTAGCTCAGGTTGACCTTGAACTTCCAATCCTACTAAAGTTACTACAGGATATAGACAAGATTATGCCACCATGCCCAGCTTATATGGGTTTTAAACAAAAAATAAAATCTTAAACATTTTTAAAATTTGGAAATAGATGAATGGAATAAAGATGTAAAACACTAGCCAAGCAGTGGTGGCTTACACCTTAAATCCCAGCACTTGGGAGGCAGAGGAAGGCAGGCAGATCTCTGAGTTCAAGGCCACCACGGGTCTACAAATTGAGTTCCAGGACGTCTAGGACCACACAGTGAAACCCTGTCTTGAAACACCCCCCCCCAAAAAAAAGATCTACAATACTGTATGTTCAATGTATGGGCAGAGTAAATTTCTCTGGGTTGTGGAAAGTGTCCCACTAGGTATCTCTGATTAGCTTTAACTCACTACACAGATCAGTTTACTTCAGATTTGCATCAATCTCCTGCTTCTGCCTGAGTGCTGGGATTTAAGCATGCACACACTACATACAGCTTAATGCATGTTTTATGCTCAGTGTTCCAAGAGTAAAAAAGTTTAAAAAGTGGCAATAAATAACTTATTGAAGAAATTCTTTTCATAAATTTAGCCTAGTCTAAGTGCACACCATTTATTCAACGGTGTCCACTAAGGTGCAGCACTTATCACTTACTAACCAAGAGCAACTCTTCTCCAGTCCCACAAATGCCACCCACCTTTAAGTCTTTACAATGTTTCACAAAAAAATACCCTTTAAGCTGTATTTTACTGTACCTCTTGTTAGATGTGCTGCTAAACTGCTTGTGCCTTGTATGCTAGTATGATAAACATGTTTGATGGCAGTAGACAATATAAGACAATGCAGACGAGAAACTGAGGTTAGCGGAGGCACAGTTTCACTGAGCCCTCCAGGAGAGACCTTGACCTTACTCCAAGTCACCCCTACCTCAGCCACCAGAGAGCAGACAAACAGCACTGAAAGGAACAAAGGGGAGAAAAAAAGGTTATGCTTTATCCCACCAAACAAAAGAATTTGCTACTGTCCCAGTAAGAATATCTGAGAACTAGGTGTGGTGGTGCACATCTTTTAACCCCAGCAGAGGGAAAGGCAAAGGCAAGTGGATCTCTGTGAGTTCAAGGCCAGCCTGGTCTTCAAATTGGGATCCAGGATACTCAGGGGTGTTACACAGGGTAACCCTGCCTCAAAAAAGAGGAAAAAAATAGAAGAAAGGGAGGGAGGTAGGGAAGGAGGGAGGGAGGGAGGGAAGAAGGGAGATAGGGAGAGAAGGAATATTTCAGGAAGTCAGGTATAGTGGTGCCTTTAATCCCAGCACAGTGGAGGCAGCGGCTCAAGGATCTCCGAGTTCAAGGCCAGCCCAGTTCACAAAAAAGAGTTCTAAGACATCCAGGACTACATAGAGAGATCCTGTCTCAAAAAGAAAATAAAAGTTTCAGGACAAAAATAAATTGGTGATGTCAAATACACTGAAGATGATCTAGGTCAGTATACACGGTATTATTTTCTGTCAAATACAGTGATATGACTACTGTGTGTACATGTATGCTTAGGAATGATCTGGAATCCTATCTACTAAGCTGGCAATTGCTAGTGGGTAAAGGCCCTATCACCAAGTCTGAGGACTTGCGTTAACCCCCCCCACAAATATAATAATTTAAAAAATTAAAATCAATATATTAAAGTGTTCTTTACATGGTAGGGTTATGTTTCTTTTACTTTTCTATAGTAAATCCATATTACATGTATGTTTACATTCAGTAAGTATAGTTATTAACATACCAGACTCAATTTATTTTAAAAGTAACTTTATTTAGAAGAAATTTTATAAAGCCAAGAATTAAAGAAAGGTAAATTTTCAACAGTCACACAATTAGCAATAGACTAGGACCACTTCTTCCTTATATTTAGTACCTGAAGTCCACTGTAGGCCGAGATGCTGGGTCAGTGATGGTTCACCTACTTAGCAAACCCTGGTTGATTCTGTGATACATGGGCTTTTTTATATGGGAAATTGATCACTAAGACTTTTATTTCCTATCTACTTAAAGACAAAGAACAAAAGAAAAAAGAAAGGGGCCCTAAGGAACCTACAAAATACTTTCTTCAGTTTGGATCCTCATAGATTAGCGCATACAATAATCGACTTTAGAGCAGCATGCATGATCTGTTATAACAAGTGAAAAAAGCCAGGCACAGGAAGATAAATACCACATGTGAAGAGGTAAAGAAGTAGAGTGGTTGCCAGAGGGAAGGGAGTAGCAAAGGATACACAAAGGTTGGCTAACAGGCACAAAAAATACAACTAGGCTGAAGTTCCTATGTTCTACCACATAGTGCAGCAACCATAATAGGTAGGAAAGAAGATTTTGAGTATTTACAACATAAAGAAATGTTTTCGATGTTGAATGAGCTAACTACTCTGACTGAAATACTGTATACTGTTTACATTTAAGTCAATACAACTAGAGCCCCAAATAAGTATAATTATGTGTCAAAAGTAATCAACACAAACTTTCTCTGTTTAAGATTACCCAAAACTTATCTATCCATCACTCCTATATTTACCAATATTTCTGCAGGACAGCCTATAAACAATGTCAGCTAAACTAGGTGGTGGTAGCTTACACCTTTAACCCCAGCACTTGGAGGCAGAGGCAATCAGATCTCTGAGTTTGAGGCCAGCATGGTCTACAGAGCCAGTTCTAGGACAGGTTCAAAAGCTATAGAGAAACCCTGTCTAGAAAAAAACAAAACAAAACCTGCAAGGACCTGCCAAATCTCTGCAACTACCTTAGCTTTGCTCTGGTTTTCCTCTCGCCCTCCATCAAGTGTCCCCACTCCATCTCTAAGAAGTACCTCAGAGCAGATCTCCTCACTTAAGACACCCACTCAAAGTCCCTCCCTGGAACTTATTTCAGCCAACTGGCCAACACAACCATCACTGGATTTCATCATTAACATTACTGAAAAGGCCCTTGACTTTTATGTGTCAAGAACCCCCAAGAATCTTCTAAAAGTGAGACTGGGTCCTTCTCAGAAATAGGGATTAGACACACAAAATTTTGCATGTCCTTTCAAGACTCAGTTATATATACAGTTACAATAC
The DNA here is from genome assembly GCA_004026605.1 of Ondatra zibethicus. NCBI lineage: Eukaryota > Metazoa > Chordata > Mammalia > Rodentia > Cricetidae > Ondatra > Ondatra zibethicus. The sequence continues at coordinate 32,200 of PVIU01015983.1, forward strand.
ATCCCTGAACTTCAGAACTAAAAACTTTATAGAACATATTTAGCATGCTAATACCATAAATCTTCAAAGCTCAAGAAACATTTGTGTCTGAAGAGGTACAGGGCACCCTCAGCACCAGCAACACAAAGTTAAAACCAGAACTTCCACTCTGCTGAAACCCCCTTATGGCCCCGGATGCCTACAGAAATCCATCTCTACTCATGAGTGCCAATTACCAACCTCCCAAACTTCCCCACTCAAATTTCCAAGTGGAAATTTCGTTTTCTATATTCTTCAAGTACAAGTAAAATCCACTCACTATTTCTCAGGTCAAACTGCTGTTATAGCCTCCCTCTGGCCTCTCAGTCCTTCTCAAACTCTATTTAATACACATAAAATCTTACCTAATTTCTGTTTTCACTGTGTCATACACAGTCCCTCCTCCAAACAAACTCCTCCCTATTCCCACATCATTTCTTTACCCTATTGTAGCTTCTACGAGTTGTAGAAGAGTTGAGCTCATCTTTCCCCCCGGATAAGGCCCAAGGTTTGTGGCTCTGTACCTCAAACGGGCCTAAAATACAGACTGTCTTTAATTTAATTTGACAATAGCAAAAGTGAGGCCACACTTGAGTTTAATTTTCAATGGGGGGTATGCTTCACTCTCTTTTAAACATAAAACAAGAATGCAGCTCTGTGTTTCCTGCTCCCCATTTCTAGTTCACTGCTTAACAGCTTTCAGCAATGTTTCACAGAGACATTTCTTCACTTCCTCTTGTTCTTTGTAGCTTAGCTGCCAGCCTGACATTAACATTCAGGAGCAGCAGCAGCAGCAGCAACACTCTCTTAAGTTCCAAAAAGCTTACAACTGCCAACAGTAAAACCAGGCACTTTAAAAAAAATGGTCTTAACATATATGCATACGGCTTGGGCATAAGGACCACATAATGAAGCCTCTGATGTCTTGATAACAAGTAAATTAGGGAGAGGTTGAAACACATTAACCTAATTCTCAACTGTATGGAGGAGTGTAATAATCCAAGATATACATACATACACACACACACACACACACACACACACACGTATACTTTCCTTGAGCAGTCAAAAAACAAAGTCACTTTCCAAATTTTCACCACATAACAGTAAAGTAACTTAACATTTCTGTTGTCCCAAGATTAAAAGTTTCAACAGTTTAGTGTAACTATGATCTGAAAACACCTGTAATTTGTTTGTTTCAATTCCTATTTCTCTTCACCTGTTCACCTTAGAATAATGATGGACAAGTATTAACCAATGGCTAGGATGTAGCTCAAATGTTTATAAAGTGCTTGCCTACCATATAGAAAAGCACACACCTTTAATCCCAGCATTTGGAAGGTGGCAGCAGAAGGATTAAAAATTCAATGTCAACTTCAGCTACACAGCAGGTTCTAGGCCAGCCAAGGATACACAAATTCCTATCTTTAAAACAAAATAACAGGCTGGAGATGGCTCAGTGGTTAAGAGCACTGCCTGCTCTTCCAGAGGACCACAGCGCTCTTGCTGGGTAGGTCACTACCACCTATAACTCCAGCTCCAGGGGATGATGCCTCTTTTAAACTCCACAGGAATTGTACTCACATGTATATTCCCACATATAAACACAAATACATTAAGCACACAGACACATAATCAAAAAATAAAAACAGGGGTTTGAAGAGGTGACTCAGCGGTTAAAGAGTATGTACTGCTATTTCCGAGGACCCAAGTTTGGTTCCCAGTATCCGCATGCTGGCTCATAACTGCCGCAAATCCAGCTCCAGGGGGTGTGATGCCCTCTTCTGGCTTCCCCAGCATCAGGCATGCACAGACAGATACACAGACTCAACACTCATACATACATACATACATACATACATATATATATATGAAAATGAGAAACTACGATACATACATAATGCACAGACACACATACACACACAACCCACTAGACTTAGTCTAAGCAACTCTTCTGGTGCTAGAGATTAAACCCAATGCCCTGCTCAAGTTAAGCACTCCTTCTACCATTGATCTATACCACCAGGCCCCAAACAGTGTATTTCTGAAAGAAACCTTTAAACGTGCCTTTTTAGCTGCTAGTTTACTAAGGGATGGTGGAAAATTGTCTGGAAGCTTGGGCTTAAAAATGCTCCCATGTTCTAATGAACTCAAAAAAGCACAAATAACTAACATTCTGTAACAGAGCTTTTCCTTTAATGCCTTTCACAAGACCACAGACTGGTGTTTGGAAGACTGATTTTCAAAATATATACGTGTACACACAAGCACGTGTATGCATGTATGTATGTGCGTCTATGAGCATCATACACAGTCCCAGAGTAAATGAGTAAAAGATCTCATTTTCTGGAGAGATGGGACATCTCAGCAGCACAGAGTCCCCCTCCCCCTCAGCTTCCAACTTTGAGAGGATGGAGCAAGTGTGTTTCAGCATGGTGCACTGCACTTGTCTAAGAACCTGACAGCAGCTGACAGGTTAACTTCCTAGAGAGTGTCCTAAAGACTGACAGATTATCTCCCCCACCCAAACAAAAATAAAGCAACATGCCTTTTTATGCTCATTTTTTGCCCTGAAACAAAATCCAACTTCAATAATTGTTGTTCATCATCACTATTATTCCAACAAACATTTACTGTAATGTCTTATTGCACAAAATAAATGTCAGCCGGGCATGGTGGCGCACGCCTTTAATCCTAGCACTCCTGAGGCAGAAACAGGCAGATCCTTAGAGGCCAGCCTGGTCTCTACAACAAGTTCCAGGATAACCAAGACTATGCTATATATAACCAAGATATAAAAATGTAATTCTAAGCCACAAGAACCTTAATTTTCCCCTTAAAGGTCACCTGCTTGTGGTTGTTTCACATAAAATGCTTTGAACAGACAACCCAGGGGTCTGGTTAAACCTGCAGTATACCAGCAATAACAATTCATGCATTTATTTAAGTGGCCTTCACCTCCCTAAGTAAATTAGCAACGGGTGTGTAAGTATGCCTTAATTTAAAAAAAAAAAGCCACACAACCTTGGATTCCACTGAAATATATATGAATATCAAGGGAAATCTAAAATTTCTTCTATAATTCTGTAGGTTCTTTTAACAGTATTTTTTGTGAAAACACCTAGCTTCAGTTGGCTAGTCTTGGCTAAAGAGAATATGAACCACTTACTACTAGACAGAAAGTCATTTTCCCATCTGCATATTGAGTTTGAGATTATAAAGCCCACTTTAAATAAGGTAGGCTAAAAGACCCATAATCTGATTATTGTTTTATTTTTGTTTGGATCAAGTACCCAACTGAAAGAAACAGTCTAACTCCTATCAGGAAAAAGAAAAACAAAACAAAACAAGGCTGCCAGTGTAGGTTAGCAGCAACTGGTTCTCTGCATGTTCAACGCCCAGGGTTAGATTCCCAAGCACAGAACAAAAAATAGAGGAAGAAAAAAAAAAAGAACCCCCCCAAATCTGCACCCAATTCAAAAGTAAATACACAGTATGACTATATATTTCCTTTCGTGCTCATAACTAACCATATTTTTACTACCTTATAGGGTAACTGGTCGAGAACTTTCAATGTTAAAAAGTTGGGACACAACTGAATTAAAAAAAAAAAAAACCAACACACCTATAAAAAGAAGTTTCTCCAATGTTCCCCACTTCTCTTCCCTTGAGTGAGGAACAATCCAATAATTTAGTGTTCAAGACCAAAGAGAAAAGAATTTAAGAGGAATGGCTTAAGACTACGAAAAGGACCACTCCTCCCAGAAGGACAAAAGCGTTCCCATTCTCCTCCAGAGCACTGTCCCAACTGACAGGTTCACTCCCACTAACTTTCACCCAAAAACACCGTTTAAACACTCAGTAAAACGTGAATTTTTGCTCTGCCTAGGGAAAAGAATTCGGCCCAACCGATACCAACTCTAATGTAAACAATTAGTACACGATATTTTAATGGCTGGGAAGATGGGATGAACTGTTAACAGCTCCTCCAACTGGTCAGAGCGGATAGCCTTTGAAGCCCTAACAACATTAAGATAATTTAACAATTTCAAGTTCTGGTGGGCAGTCAGGTGCACCGTACCAAGTTTGGGACCAGCAGCAATGACACAACAGGTGAGAAACGCAGTGGACACCATCACTACAAAACATGCAATGGCAAACCCCTGAATCCACGAAAGCCTGGGATACGGAACAGGATCAAGCACAAGACCATCCCCATCCCAGACCCCGTTTTAACCGAGGCAAAGGTTCCGTTCTTTCCGAGGGGTGCGCCACCTCCCCGCTCCCCTACCCCGGGGACCACCACGCCAGGCCCGGGAAGAACCCAGACCCCTCGGTGGGCATCTCCGCCGTGGAGGAAAACACAATGTCGCTCCTTATTTCTGCCTACAAAAGGACTTTGCGCCCTCCTCCTCGAACTGCCGCCTAGGCGCCTCATCCCAACTTGCAGGAAGGTGGGCAGCGCGCCATATTCAGCGCCCCCCAGTCCACCTGGGGAAGCAGCCCACACCACCCCGGCGGGTGGGAAGCTTCGGAGGTCGCCCAGCCGAACCACCAGCCTCCTTCTCCCGCCAGAGACAGCCACTCCCGCGCCCCGCCCGGCCGGCCGCGCCGCCGGCGGACGAGACCCTGGAAGAGCCGAGGGGGCGAGCGCCGAGCCGCCGCTCCGGTCCCGCGCAGCCCACCCACCTCCCGCTCCCGGGCCCGGCGCGCTCTCCCGGGCCGCCCGCTCCCGAGCCCGTGGGGGAAGGCCAGGCCCCGGGGTTCCACGGCGCGGAGAAGGCCGCGGCCCGGAGAACCCGAGGCGGCAGGGGAGGCCGGAACCCTGGTGCTCTCGGGAGAGCAGCCGCCTCCCTCTCGAGCCCGCCAGGACGCCTGGGGCCTAGTGCGGCCTGCGCATCCTCGGGGTGGCGGTTTGGCTGGGCCGGGCCCGGGTCCCCCGCCCCAGGCAGGCCGAATCCGGGGGCCCAGGCCCCGAGCCGGGGGCGGCAGGGTGCCGGCTGCGGGGCGGGCCGGCCGGCCGGCGGGCGGGCGGCGTGTTGCGGCTGCGCCGGGGCTGAAATAGCTGGAGATTGCGCGGTAGGGCACTCACCTCAGAGCGGCTGCGCTACCGTGGGCCTGCGCCGTGGAGACTGCGACCGCGCCGGCTCCTCGCAGCCTCCTGCCACCAGCGGCAATGGCGAGCGCTGCCGCCTCTGCCGCCGCCGCCGCCGCCGAGGAGGGGGAGGGGAGGGAGGAGGCACGCACGCGACGCACGGCTCAGCTTCCCCGCCCGGAGACCGCCATGATGGCGAGGCCGGCGCGGCTCTGGCGACCCCGGGGAGGGGGCTCTCGGCAGTGCCCTTGCAGACCCCGGCCGCCTCTTCGGCCTCTCTTGCCGCTATGCAGCGTTAGCTGGGGCCGGGACCGGGAGGCGTCTGGATGAGCAAACCGGGGACTCGGCGGCCGAGAGTCTCCTGCGGCCTAAAATGGTTGCTAATCCGAAGGGGACTCCGCTCAGTCCCCGGCGCGGGGAACTGGGACCTCCGCTCCAAAGGGGCTCCCCCACATTATCCTCCGCGCGGCCTGGGTCGCAGCCTCGACCCCCTCTCTGAAATGAGACTTCCTTCTCTCTTTCAAAGCCCTAACCAGACCTTTCAGCGAAAAAGTTTAGTACAAAGCAATATGATAATTTATTCTCTCGTTATTAGATGAACATTTCTAAGGAACCCCTTCTGTACTGGATGCTGTTGTGGGAGCTCCGAAGTGCACCTGTTAGCAAACCAAGGCCCTTTTTAAGAAAAAATAAAAAATCAAGTTCTTGCTCTTGCTTTTTTTTATTTTTTTATTTTTTTGGAGCTTTACTTGAAGCCATAGGGACTCTAGTTGCATGCCTAACAAATGAGGTTGGAGACATGAGGGTTTGAGTTGGTTTTTTGTGTCATCAGGAGCCACCCTCAGAATCACCTAGAATCTCAGCTGTTACCCCGAGAGTCTGCATTTTTTAACACTTCCTGGAAATTTTTATGCACCCTAGATAATTATAAAATGTCCAAGAGGGTGTCAGAAAACAGCTTAACAAATAAGGAAGCATTTGTTTTTACTAACGTTTTCTTCAAAAATTGAGTATCTTTTTTTCCTTGATGCCTTCTAAAACAGCGTCGAGGATACCACCCATTGCTATGGGAACAATTCTTACTCCTTTACCTCAACTTTACATACTCTGTTCAATCTTTTATTTCTTTTTTTTGGGGGGGGGGGTTCGAGACAGGGTTTCTCTGTGGCTTTGGAGCCTGTCCTGGAACTAGCTCTTGTAGACCAGGCTGATCTCGAACTCACAGAGATCCGCCTGCCTCTGCCTCCCGAGTGCTGGGATTAAAGGCGTGAGCCACCACTGCCCAGCTTTGTTTCTTATTTTTGAGAGAGGGTCTCAGCTATGTAGCCCTGGACGGCCTGCAACTCGATCTAAAGGCCAGGCTGGTCTCCAACTCAGAGATTTTGCCTGTGCTTGCCATCCAGGTACTGTAATTAAAGATGGTGCCCTTGTGCCCAGACATCCAGTGAAATCTTTCAAACTGTTGCTGCCTGTCATTTCAGGCTGCACTTAGACACCTCATGCTTCATGATCTCTCTGTCACTAGACTTGCCCCTTAGTCCTTTCTGCACACTTCAACTTGAATGACTTTTTTTTTTTTTTTTAAAGTAAATCATCCAAATCAAGTTCCCTGCTTGGGATGTTTAATTAGATCCCATTACTCCTAGGCTAGGGTAATGTCTAAAATTTTTGAAGGTGGCTTTAAGGACTTTGATGACCTCATCTGCCACATCTCTCTCAGACTGTAGAAGAACTGGGAAGCCTTGGGTCATATAAGTCCAGGAATTCTGACATTTTGCAATTTTTGCAAATACTGTTCCTTTTGCTCAGAACTTTTTTTTCTTCCATCTTCTCACCCTGATTTGATGAATAGAACAACTCATCAAAATAACTGTTACTCTTTTAGCCTCAACATTTCCTTCATCCCTCATTCCCCAAGACGGGCTACTTTGCCCTTTCCTTATTATTTCCAGGACTTCCTGTCTACGTCTAAATTATCCCCCTTCTCCGTTTATTTATCCTGGGTCTCCAGTAGCCCAGGCTAGCCTCCATTATATAGCTGAGGATGCTGTTCAACCTCTAAGCCTTCTGACCCCACCGAGTGTTGGGATTACAGGCCTGTGCTACCATGCCTGGTTAATGTGTGCTGGGGACCAAACCCAGTACTTTTTGCATGTGAGACAAGCAGTCTTAACAGCTGAGCAACATCCCCAGCCCACACTTTATTCCCCTTCTCATTTCCTTCTCAGACACAGCCCACATAAGTACATTTGACAGATAAAGAAACCAGAATATGTAGATGTTATTTGCCCAAAATCAGACAGTAAGAGATGGAGCCAGTTCTGAGCCTGCACTCAGGGCTGCACTCTTATTGTCACCACAGCTTTTAGATGGCAACTCAGAGCCACTCACAAAGCACAAGAGAAATCTAGTGGGCCATTCCATAAAAGAAAGATAATATCAGAGGGCATTAACTTAGGCTTTTGTGAAATTTTGACAGATTTTTCTACTATAAATTTTCTAATTTTACAAATATTAAAATAGCAATTAGACACTATTTATTACAAAGGTTTGTATAATGGGATGACTCCTATATGGCTTTGACTTTTTCATCATCCTTATATTAATTCTGTACATCCTTAAGATTTAATGCCTGGTCTACAAGAGCTAGTTCCAGGACAGGCTCCAAAGCTACAGAAAAACCCTGTCTCGAAAAACAAAAACAAACAAACAAACAAAAAAGATTTAATGACATTCAGCATCCCAAACAAATTGAAATTACTGCCCCCAAACCAACCTGGCTGACCTTTGCAAGAGAATGGGGATTCATGTCTTGGCAGGCCAAGGCTGCCTAGTAGCCAGATATTTTTGGCTAAGACATATCAGATTATTCTGTCAGCACAGTGAACATACCAAGTCCTTTGTATGCAAATCCTGTGTCAACAGGTTCTCAGACTGCCCTACTATTCAGTTCTGGTTCCTCTTGCCTTTCTCCTGTGCTTATTGATTGGGTTATCAATGAAATTCTGGAAGCCTCCACCCAGATACCTTACCCGCCTGGTAAGATCTGACTGACCTCATCGATGACTACATTTGGCGTTCTTTTCTAGTCTCACTGTGAAGGAGATAACCTACACCCAAAAGTTGTCCTCTGACTGTGTGCCTGCCATGCTGTGCACACCTTCACACAAACACAAGCATCTCTTTTAAGGCAGGTGATCCTAACGGCCTCTTTGAGCACTAATGCTTAGCTTAGCGTAACAGACAGCTTTTGACAATGTTGAGCAAGGGCTAAGATGTTAACAGTGCAGCTTCACTGGGGATCAGCATGAGTTCAGCCGCTGAGATCTAGAGGACACTCATGTCTCTCTACTTCACATTATTCTGGAAGACTGAGCAAATTTTACCCCACCCCACCCCAACCTGTCCCCCAACAGAAAGAAAATCTTGCTCAATTTGAGAAACTATGAAGTAAGTTCCATTTTCCTGGGTAGAACATTTACAAGATTAAAAGTTAGCCGTCCTATTATTTCGCACAGCCTGAGAGGTGACAAGGGCTACCTCTGGCATTGGAAGAGGCAGTCCAGCCAAGTCATGCAGCACATGCGCACACACATGGTCACCAAATCCTAGGGGAACACAGGCTTGGACAACTCCAGCCTTGGACAGAGGCTACCAATTACAATCCTGCCTAAACCAGTTTCTCGGTTTGGTGTGACTCTGTCTTGCTAAGAAGTAAACTTTAAGACTGCTATTTGAGGGAGCTGGAGAGATGGCTCAGCAGAAAACACTGACTGTTCTTCCAAAGGACCTGGCTTCAATTCCCAGCACCCACATGGCATCTCGCAACTGTCTGTAACTCCAGTTCCAGGGGACCCAACATGCTCACACAGACATACCTGCAGGCAAAACATCAATGCACACAAAAAGGTAACTAAAAGTTATCTTTTAAAAAGCACTCACTTTAATCCCAACAGCACTGAAACATGGATCTGTGAGTTTGAGGCCAGCATGGTCTACATAGAGGGCTACACTGAGAAACACTGTATTGAAAAACGAAACAGGGTTGGAGAGATGGCTTTGAAGTTAAGAGCACTGACTGCCTTCCAAAGGTCCTTAGTTCAATTCCCAGCAACCACGTGGTGATTCACAGTCATCTGTAATGAGATCTGGTGCCCTCTTCTGGCATACAAGCATACAGGCAGACAGAACACTATATACATAATAAAAAAACTTAAAAAAGAAAACAAAACAAAACAAAAAGATTCCTGTTGGGCATTGATGGGGTGGGGGTGGGGAATAGACAGATATGACCAGCGTCTAGCCTATTCTGCATTGTGGCTTGAGGGGTGTGTGTCAAATGTTCAGTTAATTATTAAGTTTCCCTTTGTTTGATTGTATCATTGCTCCCAAGGACTTTCCTGAGTAGAGATGGCTGGTAAACATAGAACACCAGTATTCCTAGGTGTCCAAGAATATCTTTTCCATACTGTCTTCCTCTCAGCTACTGAAAGATGCCCTGAAACTCCTCACTGGTGGGAATTAGGGTGCCGATAGCTAACAGAAACAAAATGGAAAGGGCCAATGTAAACAAAAGAAAATCCAGTGCCACTCGGTGACTGATGAGACTAAGAGGGCAGAGGGCAGAGGTGAGTCAAGGTCTTCAGGACTGAAGGTCAGAGATGGGCCTGAAAGTGTCCTTGACCCTCGCCTGAAGGGAGCCTGTTTAGAGAGAGGACGGATCAGGTTTCAAACAGATTGAATCACGGCTGGCAATAAAAAAGGGAAGCCTGCTGCTTCGGGCAATTACCCTGGCACAGCCAGCAGCTTGGAGTAGAACTGGGAAGATAATCGGGAAGATTATCCAGCAAAGAGCAGAAGGAAGAATTTGAGAGAGGCTGAGAAGTTTCCTCTCGAGGCAAGGCCTATATAGCTATAGTGGAGTGTGTTTTCCAATAGTTCCCTAATACTTAGCTAAGAGTGTTAAACAATTGCCCCCTTTAAAAGGCGATCATAGTCTGGCAGTGGTGGTGCACACCTTTAATCACAGCACTGGGGAGGCAGATGTAGGTGGAACTCTGTGAATTTGAAGCCAGCCTGGTCTACATAGTGAGTTCCAGGACAGCCAGGGCTACACAAAAGAAACCCTGTCTAGAAAAAAAAAATGAGATATTTCCATCAATTTATTCAACAGCTACTCTGTAACAGTCGCCTTTAGGCATGACTCGCCAGCTGTTTGCGGCTCGGGAAACTGCCCTCATGCATGGAACACCCCGATTACCTTTCCTATGTTATAAAACCTCCCTCTCCCTGGTTCCATTCCAGTGGTCCCTTGACCAGAACTGTGTCAGAAAGTGTTTTCTGCCTCAGGACTTTAGAATGTTTGACTAAGACACAGAGACTAGGAACTGAGAGTTGAATCACATTCATGATGAAGCTATGGTGATAATAAGGTCATGAACATTACCAAGGTACCCAGGATTGTCCTCTTCCTTTCTTCATTGCCTTTTGATCACAGACAACTGGTCCAAAAATAGGTTCCTTGCTCAAAGTAGCCAATCAGATCCTTCCATGGAGATTTTGAAAATGAAATTGAAAAAGTTCAAGCAGTCTCTCCCCTTCTTCCTCCCTTCCTTCTCCCTCCCCCCCCCCCTTTTCTCCCTCCTTTCTCTCTCCTTCCCTTTCTCTATTTCTATACTTGAGTTACATCTTAGCTGGCTTGGGAGCTTCAGCCACGGGGGCTATTTTCTACCAAAATAACTGAGAAACAGGAAGTCTATCAGTATCAAGAGGGAGGCAAATGCACAGAGAGGGAGGGGAGGGATGGGGAAAGGGGGTTCCCCGGTGCGTTGGTTAATCTTCATTGTCCACTTGACTGGACTTTAGAATCTGTAGGAGATACCTTTCTGGGCATGTTTGTGGGGTGTCTCCAGAGAGGTTAACTGGGGAAGACTGACCCATCCTGGAGGTTGACAGCACCAGCCCGTGGGCTAGGTAGGTACTTGGGCCGGAGAAAACAAGCTGAACACCAGCATTTTCCTGTCTGTTTCTTGACTATGGATGTGATGTGACAGGCCTGGCATGACAGGTGGCACCTTCAAAGTCAACCTTTGCACCTTAAGTATTGGTCACAATGAAGAGCAGAGCAACAAGCACTCAAGGCTCCTGCTGTCCCCTTCCTAAGCTGTAGGACCCCTGCCTGTGGGCTTCCTGGGTGACCCCTAATAATTACTCTTTTGCTGAAAGCATTCCAACAGGGTTTCTAATGGATAAGCACTTCCAGTGCAGTTTTAGGATCATATCTGCTGGGTGATGTACCCGGTGAGGTGCCAAGGAGCCAGCAAGAACCAGGGTGCCTCCATAGAGGAGCTTAGCAGAGGGCAACAGACCTACTTTGTCTTCCAACAGTCATGGCAGAGATACAATCAGAGCACATGGTGGAGTGCCAACCAAACTCTCGGGGTTTAGAGGAGGCCTGGGGCAAGGCTCAGACCGGGGAGACACAAGCAAGGCATAGAAGGCACCAAATCATTTGAAAGATTTATTTGTATTATCTTTAATCATGTGTAAATGTGTGTTTGTATGTGGGTTTGTGCAAGTAAGCACAAGTATGTGAAGAGGCCAGAGGTGTCAGCTCCTCTGCAGCTGGAGTTCTAGATGGTTGCGAACCATCTGACATGGGTGCTGGGAATCAAACTTGGGTGGTCTAGAAGAGCAGCAAGCGCCCTTAAGCACTGTGCCATCTCGCCATTCCAGATGGCACAAACCTAAGGAGCCACCTGCTTGCAGGAGTTGTGAGTGCAGGGCCAAGTCTTAGGGAAGCATCTTGTACACAGTGGTTTGCAAGGCTCACTGTGCCTGAGTTTCTCATAGTGGTGTTTGGGAAGACTTCCTAAGAAGCTTAGGTGTAGGTGGAGATTCCTGGTTCATTTCCAGCCGCCCAGACCGAATAAACACACAGAAACTTTATTAATTACAACACTATTTAGCCAATAGCTTGGGCATATTTCTGGCTAATTCTTATATCTTAAATTAACCCATTTCTGTTATGCTGTGTTGCCATGAGGCTCTGGCCCTACTGGGTAAGGTTCCATTGTGTTCTCCTTCAGCAGCTATATGGTGTCCCCTTGACTCCGCCTTCTCTCTTTCTCTCTCTCTTTTTCTCTGTTCTGATTTCCTGCCTGGCTTTATTCTGCTAAGCCATTGGCCCAAACAGCTTTATTCATCAACCAATAAAAGCAACACATACACAGAAGGACATCCCACATCAGTCAGCAATCAGCTGGGCAGTGGTGGCACACATCTCGAATCCCAGTACTCAGGAGGCAGTGAGTTGGAGTTGAGCTTGGTCTACAGAGCGAGTTTCAGGACAGCCAGGCCTATACACAGAGAAACTCTGTTTCTAAACCAGTCCACACCCCCACCCCCAAAAGAAAGCAATCTGAGCTAAACCTGGGAAGAAAAATACTTGGACTTGGGGGCAGTGTTGAGTGCCTCAAAGTAAAGTAATGAAGTTTCATCTCTCAGGCAAGGATTCCCCAGGATCATCAGACTCCAGTGTGCCATAAGTACCCAAGGCAGGAAGGAAGAGTGAGAAGAAAGAACAGAGAAGAAAGAGCATGTATGCAGGCATGTTGCTAAATTCCTTCCCAGGGCGAAGATGGAAGCAGAGTCTACTCCTCCTCCCAAGAGCCTAGCAACAAACGCAAGCACAATTCCACCACAGCTTTGGTGAGCACGTGAGTTCATTGGGCTTTCTTACAGGGCACAGGTGAGGGGCAACCTATAAGGGTGTGGGTATTCCTCCCCTAAAGGCCAGGAAGTCTTTAACCAGCAAGGATGAGGACTTTCCCCATAGCTATGTAAATGGAGCCCCACCCCCAGTCAGCCCAGGCCTCTCCCTAAGGCCAGGTAAAACTAAGGCAAAGTTGAGTACACAGGTGGTAGTGAACACTAAAATGAGGGTCTTGGCTCTCTTCCCAACCCTCCCTGAGGAGACGCAAACAGTCAACAAGCTCAGTTGAAACAATCTGTTTGCATGGGAGGGCACAGCTGACCTCCTCAAGATGGCAGTTGAATGGCTAGAAGGACAGTCATGCAGGAGGCAATCAAGAAAATGTGATGATGATTATTTGGGTTGGGGATGGAGGTTTTGAGACAGGGTCTTGCTATATGGCTCTGGGTGTCCTGGAACTCACTATGTAGACCAGGCTGGTCTCGAACTCACAGAGATTCACCTGCCTCTGCCTCCTGAGTGCTGCTAGGATTAAAGGCGTGTGCCACAATGCTTGGCAGAAGCGGTGATTATTAAGCTAGGAAATGATGCAATCAGAACAGAACATGGGATGAACCAAACAGAGCAGCATGAATCTAAGAAGCTGCTAAGGTCAGAGCATACAGGAGGCCATTGTGCCAATCCAGGCAGATGGCTGAAAGTCTAAACTAATTAGCATTGAGAATAGAAACATTGTAAGAAAAACAATATACGATTATTATAATTTGGCAGTTGATTGGGGGACAAGAAAGTAGAAAATAATTAGAAATGCAGTTAAGTACAATAAACTACAACCAAGGATGAAAGTATCCAGCCGGGTGGTGGTGGCGCACGCCTTTAATCCCAGCACTCAGGAGGCAGAGGCAGGCTGATCTCTGTGAGTTCAAGGCCAGCCTGGTCTACAAGAGCTAGTTCCAGGACAGGCTTCAAAGCCACAGAGAAACCCTATCTCGGAAAAAAAAAAGTATCCAATAAATCATGTTTATATATATATATATATATATATATATATATGGCATGCATAGGATTTTTTAGGAAAAGTTCTTTAAGTGGACAAGATTTCTGATGGGCAGGCTTGCTCTTTCTTTTTTTTTCTTTCTTTCTTTTTTTTTTTGGTTTTTTCAAGACAGGGTTTCTCTGTGGCTTTGGAGCCTGTCCTGGAACTAGCTCTTGTAGACCAGGCTGGCCTTGAACTCACAGAGATCCGCCTGCTTCTGCCTCCCGAGTGCTGGGATTAAAGGCGTGCGCCACCACCTCCCAGCCCAGTCTGTCTTTTAAATTGTGGTGAGAAGGGCCTTTGAAAAGGTTCCCTTGTTGTTGGTTGCTTTTACTTTTTAGGGGCC
>PVIU01015984.1:0-46375 GCA_004026605.1 Ondatra zibethicus
CCCAGGAGGATTCCTTTGTGCCTTTTGTCTTTCTCCCTGTCTTCCTCATGAAGCCATATACAAACGCTTGGCAAAGGCATTGCCAATTTGTGCGGACAGACGTTTGTTGCCTCTGGCCCTCCAGTTACTCATGGTTGATCTTTCAGGGTGGATTAAAGGACTGGAGAGATCATACTGCAAACACATGCTGTCCAAGTCTGAAGATCTGAGTTTGACCCCCAGAATCAACTCCTGGAAGCTGTCCTGCCCTCTTTATCTCTCACGCACAAATAATGATGATGATGATCATGATGATGCAATAGAAATAGTAAATTCAAATTTTAGGGTTTTTTTTATACCCACTTAGAGTCTGCCTTTCCCTCCCACACTTCGCTGTGCCTGACACTTCTCCCATCTCATCTTACCTTCAAGGAACTTGTCACTCACTGAAACTCAATTTGTTTCTGTGCCACCTTAGATCTCTGATGAGCTCCAAAAGAGTTACGATGGAGACTTTTAAGTGCTCTGCATAATTCTAAGTGAGACCAGAACTCCAACACTGATTTAAACTACCGTCAGAATTATTTAGAATCAACAGGATAAATGAGTCTCCCAAGGGCATGTCACCTTTTAAAAATTACTCATTATAGCCCCAGAGCCATGCAGCCATCCCATGACTTGCTGTAAACACTATCTGAAAGCCACAATCCCTCTCACAGTATTGGAAGATGTCATCTTTGAACATGATAAAGAATGTATCATGGGATAGTGAAAAAATTCTTGGACAGGAGAACCAGTAAAGTTTGGAAATTTGATCAAGTGTTTAATCCTTCAGTTATTTCTTTTGAAATGCAACATACACATGGAAGAGACTTTTAATTTGCTTTAAAAAATGATCCAGTTCCTCCATGTATTAGTCAGGGTTCTCTAGAGTAACAGAACTTATAGAATGGATCTCTCTCTCTCTCTCTCTCTCTCTCTCTCTCTCTCTCTCTCTCTATCTCTCTTTCACACACACACACACAAGGGATTTATTGGAATGATGTATAGGCTGCAGCCCAGATAATCCAACAATGGCTGTGAACAGAAAGCCCCTAAATCCAGGAGTTGTTCAGTCTGCAAGTCTGGATATCTCTGTTGGTCTTTGGTGTATCCTGGGATTCCAGAGAAGTCTGGATACCTCAGTTGGTCTTCGGTGTATCCTGGGATTCCAGAGAAGTAGACTCCAATGCCAGTGAAGGGAAAGTGGGCGAGCAGCGAAAGCTTCTTTCTTCTGCATCCTTCTATAGGCTCTCAGCAGGAGGCGGGCCTTCTCACCTGAAGAGCTAGGTCAAAGGTGCGTGTCTCCCTACCTTAATGTTCTGGACTAGAAGTGGATTCACCCATTTAAAACCAAACAAAAATAATCTGTCATGAGTGAGCCCTCCATTTCTGGATTGTACTTCATTCCAGATGTAGTCAAGTTGACAATCAGGAGTATCCATCACAGTCCCTTCTACAGATGGCTGATGTCCACACATGTCCTGTAGCACATGGGCACCTACATACACAATGTGCATTGGCTAGGTGGTATAGATGTTAGGACAGAGACAGGCTGGAGTCGCTGGTTTAGGGGTGACACCGTTCCTTTCCTGGGGTAGATGGAATGAGAAGAAAAGCTAGTGGTTGCCTGTAAGGGAATTTCCAAACTAGTTATTCTTTCCCCACTTCCCTTCATACACGTGCTCTCTCCTAGTGTTTGAGAGAAATATGAGAACCACAACAGATTTCCAAACCTTCCAGCAGCCACATGAAAAAAATAAAAACCACTTAATAAAAATTTAAATATTATGTATTCTATTTAGACACTTGTAACTAAAATATTACCGTCTGAACCTGCAATCAATATAAATTATTCCAGAGATTACATTCTCTCTGTGTATGGAGTGCTTGAAATGGCTGTGCGTCTTATCCTCAGAACCTGTCTGCCCCTATCCATCCATTGCCAACACTCAAAGGACACATCTGGATGCTGGCTGCCATACCGCACAGCACAGAACAGTTGAGAAACTTTGGTAAGCATTTTTCTGGCCACATCACTGTTCTCTTCATTAATGGTGCTACAAAGTTTACTATCAGTTATGAATTTCCTTAATTAGGTATTTTTTTTATTTTTTAAAAAGCAAAGATTCCCTTTTTGGTGTAGGATTCTAAGAAGATGATTCTCTTCTTTACCAAAAACATTAAATTTAAGAAAAAAAAAGATAAGAAAAAGAAAGACAGTTAAAGAAACTGCAACCCTTGACATTTGGGAATGCATTCTTTTCAAAAGCTCATTTGTAATTATAGCTCTGTTTGACTGGAAGTCACACAAGCCCCCTCAGAGAGGGGGACATGTGCTCCCCTCCCCCACCTTCATCTGTTACCCCTCCGCAGGTTGCTAGAATAGGAAGGCCTCTCCCAGAATACTCCCAGGACAGATGGCAGAGTTACACCAGGAAACACCCAAAAGAAGAAGGCGGTCAAGGCCACCACGCGCGGCAGCTTTCCTACACGCCAGGAAGGAGGCCTCCAACACGCGGCAGGTAGTACCTACTACATGTCTGTTTCTGGACTCCCTTCTCTGACATTTCCCGGCATTGTTGCTTTATGAAGGAGGGAGACCTGTGAACCACAGTCTTTAAACACATGGTACAGATGAAACTGGGCTGCTGCTCTCACCGAAGCATGTACCTGACATTGATTGTGCCAAATGCCATGACAGGAGGCGTCTTTGGGCCAACTGACAGCAGTGGTTCTGGCCTTGCCCTGGCTCTCAGCATCTCCTTTCTGATCAAAGAGTCCAGGAAGCAGATGGAGAGCCACGTGTGGAAGTATCTTCCTCACATGTGTGTGCTACCGGCTCCCAGGCTGGGGAGAGGAGGGTGGCCTGCTTGCTTGACATTGTTCCAGGAGCACATTCCTGCCCTGCTGTCCTTAGAATCATGTTCTAGAAATAGAATTTGGCAAGTTTCTCAGACACCCACCAGCACGCACGGTGAGGCAACACGCACCTGCAGACCCTGCGCTCTGTTCATACTGTTGGGTATCTGTCTTTGAACTTTACAGTTGGTTGGTGCAATTGCTCTCCTCAGGATGTCTCATTTAGACTTCCCTTTAATCATCTCTGTGTTTTTACTTACCTGTCCTAACATCTCCTTTGAGCATCTGCCTTTCCTTACACAAAGTTTTAGAAAAGACTCAGGAAGTTCCAATAACACAACAGAGAGCACAGACCTGAAGTTATAAACATCCAGGGGATAAGAATTTGAGTAACTGTTTTGTAAAATTGAAGTAGAAAAAGAATCAATTACATCAGAGAAATAAGGTTCTTTGGCCCTCATCTCCCATCCTTCCCATAATCTCCTGCAGGAGCCAGCTCAAACCCTGCATGTCTGCAACAGACAACTGTTGATGAAACAGCCCGGACCTTTTTAGGTTTGTTGTGCAGTTTGGATGAGTCAAGCATGTTTACTAGGATGCACTTTAGAAGGGGAACTAGGGCTGGAGAGATGGCCCAGTGGTTTAGAACACTGGCTGATCTTCCTGATGTTCTGAGTTCAATTTCCAACAACCTCATGGTGGCTCACAATCCTCTCTAGTGGGTTTGATATCCTCTTCTGCCATAAAGTTGTACAAGCGATTAGAGCACGCATATACATAAAATAAATTTAAAAACAGTTCTAAAGGGGAAGCGTCATGCACTACAGATTCCCAATCCATGAATAAAGGGATAGAAGGAGCAGTAAGGAAATACTGTATTCCCAAATGGCCATTTCCTTTTGTGCAGAATTCTCTAGAATTAGCTCCAAAACCTCTTGCTATGCCCAGAACACATACTCCTATAGGTCACCTATAAACAAGACATCCCATGATCCTCTGGGATCCCTGGGGGTGGTTTAGCCCCTAAGTTGAATGATTCTGGGTCCCTACTTCACTTGAAGGTGAAGCAGGGTCTCTATTCCCAACCCTCTACACCATGACCTGAGTGTAGAATAAATGTGTGTCACTAAGTCTAGAGCTGTTTAAAGCTGTAGCCATCAGTTTCAGTCACCTGGCCCCTAACTTTCTTTGTCTCTGGCCTTGAAGAAGGTTGCTCACAGTGGGTGCTCTTTCTGGTTGGGTGTAACTTGTCGCAGAATATTCCTTTGCACTGTGTAAAGATGTGTCACAGTGTTTAACAGCGAGCTTAATGGCCATGAGCTAGGCAGGAAGGGGTTAGGTGGACTTCTGAGGACAGAGAGGGCTTGGAGAGGAAAAAAGGGAGTCACCACCCAGATAGGGAGGAGGCAGAATGGGCAGTACAGAATAAAGGTAACCAAGCCACGTAAAGGAATTTAGATGTAAAAATAGGGGTTAATTTAAGTTATAAGAGCTAGTGGGACAAGCCTAAGATATGGCCGAGCTTTCATAATTAATAAGTCTGTATGTCGTGATTCTGGGGCTGCTGGTCCAAAAGAGCTTGCTGCAGTAACTGGATGAGTTTGCCTCATCTGCTCTATCATCGTCCAAGATATTGTCTTCCATCCAATCTCAGCTTTCTTGGTTTAATTGTAAACAAAATAATTAGATTCAAGAACTTGAGTGTCTTGATATTACTGGGAGAAAGAGAAATTACACCCTTTGGTGCCTGATCGATGCTGTCCACTTAGTTGTTTAAGGACAAGCTTTCTGGGGGAAATTGTCTCTGTGTGTTTATTAATTTTATTGATGCCAACACATAGCCTATTATTTATAGATAAACCATTCAATGCTTTGAGCTTTCCGTAGACAATTGAGTCACAGAAAAGTTTCGTTGACTTTTTTTTCTTTACAAACTCCTATGTCCATAGACAACTTATTATTTCCAGTCAACCCTGATTGGA
Organism: Ondatra zibethicus; assembly: GCA_004026605.1. NCBI lineage: Eukaryota > Metazoa > Chordata > Mammalia > Rodentia > Cricetidae > Ondatra > Ondatra zibethicus. Next base: position 4,863 of record PVIU01015984.1, read on the forward strand.
CAAATAGAGTTGCATCCTACACTTACCATGTTTTTGTGATACATTAATCAACATTAAAATTAATATATGCTCTACTATCTAAACCATTTCCCATCCCCCCCCCACATTATATTAATTGAAAGGAGGCTTCTTTCCATTTGGCATCACAGATGTTGGTTGGCACTACACTCTTCGCCAGTTACACAGGCAACTTTTTTTGCTGAGCTGGATAGCTGTTTTTGAGTATTGAAAGCTTTGCCAAGTCTTTATGCTAGCCAGAATGTGATAGCTGTACACATGTTACCCTTTTTTATATTCAACCTATATAATTAGCATTCTGTCAATTAGTATCTTCAGCCTAGAGTAGAGATTGGCAACATTCCTCTCTAATTGATGAAATATTAAATATTTTTGTATTTGTGGGGCCTGAGGTCTTTCTTGACTCTGTACTACTTTGCACAGTTATTACAAAAGCAGCCAAGGGCAATAAGAAATAAGAGGGTGTTCTAATTAAACTTTATAATAACCCACTAGTTTTTACTTTATAATTTTTCTTTTTACAACTACCCATAATCTATAATTTGCAATTTAACAATCCCTTGATCCAGCCCTTATTTGTTGATTTGCCAGTTTGGTTGAGTAAAAACTGCAACCATAGCTGATGTCACTTAATATGGAGCTTCAAAGAGACATGTGATGTGTAACATCAGGTACCATTTCCAGAGGACAGACACAACAGGAATAACTGTATGAGCGTAGCATTACTGAGATGAACTAAAACAATCCGGATGCATCACTTTAACCTTAGAGTGATTTAATTGCAAGACTGCGTGGCTTATTTATAATAATAGCATGTCATACAATGTGCACACCAACTCCCTAAGCGTTTGTTAACTGGGTCTCCCAAGGCCATCTGAGTTTTTCCCACTTCACCACTCAAACCCACACCACCTTCCTTCTCCTCCAGCACTGCATCAAAGCAGGAAAATGTGGTGCTTACAAGGAGAATGGCCCCCAAAGGCTCAATTGTCTGAATACTTGATTCCTATTGGTGGAACTCTTTGGGAAGAAAAAGAAACTGTGGCCTTGTTGGAAGAGGCTGTCATAGGGGTGGGCTTTGAGCTGTATGCTAGTGGATCAGGATGTAAGCTCTCAGCAGTTGTTCCTCTGGTATATTGCTGCCATGCCTCCAGTCCACCTCCAGTTGTTCTAAACCTCAGGAATGCTAAGCCCAATTAAACTCTCTCTTTTATCACAGCAACAGTCATTGATGTATGTATTTTCTCCTGAATCATTTAGAGTTGTTGGAGACTAAATATTCTTGAGTCATGTATCCTGCTCAATAGATAAGTCTGCCAATATTTACATTTGAAATACGCATGAGTTCCAACACATATCTTATTGCAGATCTATTACATACTCAAAGGCAAAGATGCTTGGTGTTTTTAAGCATACACTGACTATGACTGATCTTCTTTTAAAGCAGTTATCAACTGTGATAGCATGAGGACATTTATTGTGTAATCTTCTATCACCCATTTTAAAGTTTACCCAAGTTCAGATGATTCAAGACTCAGTATAAATATGGTACAGAACAAGGGATCTTTATAATGAATGTCCACAAACAAAGCAAGCTGATTCAATGAGAATAGTGCCTACTTAAGAATCAGAAAAAACTGGGATCAAATTCATCCTTTTGTAGTTGATATTGGATCTACATTCTTTGAGTCTGAGCTTTCTGCTCTATAATTTGGGTTGTAGCAAGTAGCAAGGGGGTTGAATGAATAAAACAATCTGTGAAATATCATAATGTTGATCCATTCATACAAATCCTCCCAGATGTAACAACTGTTATTAATGTACACTAAAGTTCTCAAATCATTGCTTTAAATTTTCTAATAATGGTGTCAATGGCTGCATAGTGGTTTATTATAATTATATATATATAATGCATATAATTATCCACACTGCATGGTTCAATAGTTAGGGATTCATGTATCATACATTGGGTACCAGTAGTTGTACTGAATAAACAAAACAATTCTAAATAGGTAAGGTGAATTCGTAGCTACAAAATGTCATGTGGTAAAACAAGATTTACCCCCATTCTGAATAGATGCATGATGGGACTGGAGAGATGATTCAATAGCTAAGAAAGCTTATTGCTCCTCCAGAGGAGCCAGGTTAAGTTCTCAGTCCATACAATAGCTCACAACTGTCTGTTGTAGTTGGTTTTTTTTTTAAAAAAAAATTTCTTTGGGGGTCCACCACCCAGCTCCCAATAAATACACAGAGACTTATTCTTACTTATGGATGTCTGGCCTTAGCTTGGTTTGTTTCTACTCAGGTTTTCTGACTTAAATTATCCCGTTTCTCTTTAACTACATTTTGCCTTTGGGATTTTTTTACATTTCTTTTTTCTATATTCTTTCTTTCCTTTTTACTCTGTGGCTGGAGGTGTTGCTGGGTGACTGGGCCCTGGCGGCCTCCTCTCCTTTCCTTTTCTTGCTCTTCACTCCTCGCTCTACTCTTCCCTAGATTTCTCCTCCTATTTATTCTCACTGCCTGCCAGTCCCACCTAACCCTCCCCTGCCTAGCTATTGGCCATTCAGATCTTTATTAAACTAATCAGGTGTTTTAGGTAGGCAAAGTAACACAGCTTTGCAGGGTTAAACAGATGCAACATAAAAGAACACAACATCATTACACCATTAAACAAATACTCCACAGCATAAACAAATGTAACACATCTTAAACTAATATTCCATAACATTTCCCCCTTTTTGTCTAAATAAAAATGAAAGGTTTTAACTTTAACATAGTAAAACAATATACAAGAAAAATGGCATGCTGTATAGACCAGAGAAGCAGGACAGTGGGAAAAAACTGTTGAATTTTGGCAAGACAAAGCAGGACAGTCCTTTGAGATTTTTATTTCACAGAATAGTCTACCAGACATTCTGCAGGACACAGAAGAAAGCAACTGACAAACTCTGTTGATACAAGATGGGGCAGTCCTTCAAATTTCCTGCTTCACTGAAACGTCTGCCAGATATTCTAGGCCTGTAGACCAAAAATAAATGCCCCAATATTGCAAAGGAACTTTGAGTGACTATCCAGACAGTCAGATGCCTCTGTTGTTAGGTAATATTATATCTTTCTGGGGTCTTTGAAGGAGTTAAAAACTAAAGAGAGTTATAGTTTTCCTTAGATATAATAGAAAGTAAGTTAGGTATAAAACTTTGAAATCACTAAGATAGATAATGGAGTGTTTTCCCTGAATTTGCTAAATACAAATGAACTGAATATTGTTAATATAATTCTTAATTGAAAAAAGTTTTTGTTGTATATTGCTTTACTATGTTAAAGTTAAAACCTTTCATTTTTTTAGACCTTTCTTTATTCTCTACATATTTCTTTCCTTTTTAATCAGTGGCTTGCTGTGTAGTTGAGTAGCTGGCCCCTGATGGCCTCCTCTCCTTCTTTCCTTATTTCTTAATCTTCTCTTCCCAGATTTCTCCTACTATTTATTCTCTCTGTCTGCCAGCCCAACCTATACTTTCTCCCACCTAGCTATTGGCCATTCAGCTCTTTATTGGACCAATCAGGTGTTTTAGGTAGGCAAAGTAACACAACTTCACAGTGCTAAAAAATGCACCATAAAAGAATGCAACACATCTTTGCATCATTAAACAAATGTTCAGCATAAATAAATATTTATTTAATAAATAAATATTAAGCTATTATTCCACAACAGTCTATAACTCCAGTTCCAGGGATCCCATACCTCTTCTGATCCCTGCTGGCTCGTGTGCCTGCATGATGCACACACACATACACATGAAACCGAGTAAATAAACACTGAAAAATAAATAGCTGCAAGAAGCCAAATCCAGCATATTGCTCCTTGGAATAATTTAAATTGCCCAACTTTCCTGGTAAATCTGTGTGGGAATGCCTGTCACGTTAACTGGCATTTCTTACCCGATTTTGTGTGTCAACTTGACACAAGCTAGAGTCATTAGAGAGGAAGGATTCTCAGTTGAGGAAATACCTCCATGAGATCTAGCGGTAAAGTATTTTCTCATGTAGTAATCAATGGGGGAGGGTTCAAGCCATGGTGAGTGGTGCCATCCCAGGCTAGTGGTCCTGGGTTCTATAAGAAGGCAGGCTGAGCAAGAAAGAGGAACAAGCCAGTAAAAAGCATCCTCTGTGGTCTCCGCATCAGCTCCTGCTTCCACGATCCTGCCCTCTTTGAATTCCTGTCCTCACTTCCTTCAGTAGTAACCTTCAGTATGTAAGTATAAGCCAAATAAATCTTTTGCTTCCCAATTTGCTTTTTGGTCATGGTCTTTCATCAAAACAATAGAAACCCAAACTAAGACAAGTTGGTACCAATGGAGTGGGAGTATTGCTGTGACAGACATGATCTTGTCTTGGGAAGAATTGTGGAAGGGCTTTGGAAGTTGGGGCTAGAAAAGCCATTTAGTGTTAAGAGCTCAGTGGGGCATTTTGTAGGTGCTTGGGTGATAAGACTGTTGAGAGTAGTGCAGAAGATGGAGGCCTGGCTTGTGTAGTTGCAGATGGAAGATCAAAGGTTCTATCAGGGGCCTTTCATGTTCTGATTTAAATGTCTGTGGTTCTGGTTAGCTAGGGCTGAAGAATCAGCAGTGATTAACAAGATACCAGAACTACAAAAGAGAAACTTTTCTGGTCCTGGGACAATTGATGGTGCTTAGCTGGAGCTAAGAAGTTAGCGGTGATTAAGAAGAGATTAGTATCACTAAGGTGAAGTCTTCTGGGAAGTTTCCTGAGAGCACAGAGAAGCTATGTCCCAGAGGAAGCCAAGGTTGTACCGCGTGTTGTCAGCAGAACTTGGTAATAGGTAAGAGTCACACAGGTGGTACTGGTTTTGAAGGCATGAAGGGGTCATGGAAAGCAGCTGGGGCTTGGCACCGTGAGAGGACAGGAGAAGCCATTGGAGAAGGTGTAGCCTCAGTAGCAGTTGAAGACCCAGGACTGAAGAGGTCATACAGCAATGCTGAGGGTTGGCGCCATGAAACCCGCTTATGAGAAGCTATGGGTGAAGTAGCAGCAGCCAGGCAGAGTCAGCCTGAGGCTGGAGGAAAAGCTGTATGTGCTGCAAAAACTGGAGAAGTGGCCCAAGCCCTTTGGAGGGGCCCAGAAGATCCCGTGTTAAACCCAGAAAGCTGGACATGGACTTTATACCACTTGAGTTTGGTTTTGCTTGGTTCGTATTGTGATGGTGCCCTTGTTCTTCTCTCTTGGAAAGGTATTTAATTTAATTTTGATTTTTAAAGAAATCCACAGATAAAAGACTTGATCTTTAAAACAGACTGTTTTGAAGAGACTTAAATTTTAAATGTGTTTGAATTTGTAAAGACTGTGGGACTTTTAAAATTATTTATGATTTTAATGTGAGATCTTGGGGATGAATAAGAAATGGGGGTTGTGGCTTAATAGTGATGTGTTTGTGTGTCGAGTTGACAAGGGGTCAGGTGTACGGCTGGTTTTGTGTGTCAACTTGATACAAGTTAGAGTCATCAGAGAAGGAAGGAGCCTCAGTTGGGGAAATGCCTCCATGAGATCCAGCTGGAAGGCATTTTCTCATTCATTGATAAACAAGGGAGGGCCCAGCCCATGGTGGGTGGTGCCATCCCTGGGCAGGTGGACATGGGTTCTGTAAGAAAGCAGGATAAGCAAGTCACAGGGAGCAAGCCAGTAAGCAGCATCCCTCTATGGCCTCTGCATCAGCTCCTCCCTCTAAGGTCCTATCCTGCTTGAGTTCTTCTTGTGTCCTTCAGTGGTGAACAGCAACGTGGAAGTGTAAGCTGAGTGAACCCTTTACTTCCCAACTTGTTTTATCCTCATGGTGTTTGGTTGCAGCACTAGAAACTCTAAGTAGGACATCTGGTAAACCTGTCTGGGATGGTCTGTCACACCTGGTAAATCTGTCATAGTTTATTAGCATCTTTTTTTCCTCCAGCTTTCCCCTTTCCTGTTTGGTCCCAGGAATAGGAGGAAGTAGAGTGGTCCATGTATTAAAATCATGGTAGCTTTTGTCCCTTGGTCTTGTGTGTGCACATTCTGTTCACCTACACAGATAGTCCCCTAGAAACAGTTCTTTGTTAACCTCAACAGAAAATACCGAAAAGTGATATCACCTATCCTCATGAGTTTTAATGAAATATTTATGAACTATGAAAGCAGCTATTGACATTGTTGTATATTTTCTTTTCTCAATGATGTCATTATTTCCTGAAGGTTTTAATAGTGATGTCATGGACTTAATATTAAAACTTGGCTTTCTTCATGGGTTTTGAAGCTTTAAAAATTTCCATTGACATGATCAAGACACATTTTATAATAATGTAAGTACACACACCAGAAAACACAACTCATATTCTTGACCACCTAAGAATGGCCAATGACATCAAGCCTATGTCATAATTGATGATGAAACTGCTAGATATTTTTTAACAGTAGTAACTTCTTCATAACAGCACACATAGCTAAAATACTATGTGCTCATTTGCTTTGATTTGTCCAAGTAACTAAACAAACAAGCAAACAACATCAACAAAAGCTTACTAGGTCCAAAGAACTTCTTGGAAGAATGACGTCACTGACCTGTCTTGTCTTTGTCTCTGTACTTGTTTATCCTTCAGGGAGTGAAGAATGGAATTGTGACCTCTGTGTTTTGGCAGCCAGGTCACAGCAGGCTGTATTTATCTCTTGAGCAGCAATGCGTAGGGAAGCAGTTCTGATGTGTCTCCTCATGAGGCACAGAGAGAGACAGGCAGGGAAGAAAGATACTCTTCTTCACCAGGCAGTAGAGTGAGCGCTGTCAGTTTGCTCAGTGTGTTCCAAATCAGCTTTAGGAGTGTTGAGAGAGAACTGACTCCCATAACCCTGAAATCTTAGAGACAGATCAAGTACTCCTACGCAGGGTAATGCAGCATGCTGCATTGACGGAACTCCCCCTTCCCTCCTGGGCACTCTTTTACAGCTTTCGCAGGTAGATGAAATCCTATCTGGACAAAGAGAAAGGACTGATACAGATGTGTATACATAGGTATCCAGGCAGGTAGCTAATACACACATAGAGTTGTTATCCTTTCATAAGGATAAAATATTTGAATATATAAATCTATTATATAGGGAGCGGTTTATGCATGTATATTATGTATCTACCCCTGCCTGACCAAGACAATTTATTTGGATTGTACGTATTGTATACAAATGATCACTTGGAAAGTTAAAAACAAAGAATATTGTGTGGGGAAAATCCTGTATTTGAAAACAGTGATAAAGGATATGTATCTGAATTGTGAGGAGGAGGATCTCGTGATACTTCAGGTCACTCACCAAGCAGCTTCAGGAGGAAAGTGCTTCTGAAATCTAGTTTATAGTCTCAGTGGTGTCCATGTGATATTATATAAATGAAGAAGAAACAGTTGGAACACAGAGAAGATTACTTTCAGAGAGACCATAAACCTAAGAATGACAAATAGATTGGAGGCCCCGAAGAACAGAACAAACAGTCAATCAAGACACCATTAGTTCTACAGCTGAAGATTCCTCCCTGGAGGTTTAGAGAGAAAAAAAAAAAACTATTGAAGAGAACACCATGAGCAAAGCTGTATGGAAACAAAGGAAAGCAACAACAAAATAAAACACAGTTCCAAGAGATAGCACACAACTTAGAGGGCCGTTCTTTAAAACACCCCACAGGAGAACAGTAGCAGGAATAAAGGTAGCCACACGCCTTTGTGTTTCTTTAGGGAAGGGGTAGGCCAGAGGGAAGTCGGGATGGAACGGTTGATTCTAGCTCGAATATCAGATTACTGACACCAAGCAGAAAAAATGATTTCAACCTTGATTTTTTTCCTCAGAATTATCATATAGTTATATTTATCTCCATGTACATCCACATTTGTTAACTTAACCTCATGTGGGAAAAGGGATATAATTCACAGAGTGTTCTGCCGCTTACATTAGCTGCTGAAGAGAACTGAGAAGATGAGAAACATTTTAAAAGCATATTAAGGAAATCATCTATGAATGATTTCTAAGTTTTAAGTGATCATATGTGGATGACTATGCATAAGCGAAGGGAGGATGGAAATCTCTTCTATTCTGAGAGTTTGGCGCCTTGGCTCTATTGTTGGTGGTCATCATGGCGCAGAGATGGACTGTAGGAAGAGCGAGAAGGAAATGCTTCATCGTAACTACCTGCGGACGCAAAGCCTGGAGCCTTGATGCTTCAGCTTGACTCTCCGCAGGTGCAAAGGACTGTGAAGACCCAGGGCTGTACCGCTAAAAGACAAGCAGATAGGAGTTTCAGAAATGGGAAAGAAATGAATATTCCTTTAACGATGACTTTAAGAGAAAATTTGGCACATAATGTAAGAGAGTGCCTGAACCGGAAGTTAATTGGAATATGCTGTCTAGAGCAGAATATAGCACAAAGAGCCCAAACCAGGGCTTCCATAGCAGAGTAAGCAGTTACAGAAGATAGAGTGAGAGGATTTAACACCCAGACATCCAGAGTTCCAGGAGAAAAAGTGGAGTGTCAGGGGCTATGCATGTGAACACTGTTCAGTAACAGAGTAGATGTGGCAAGCAGGACTGATGGGTGAGGTGAAAGATCCAGGCCAAAGCTACAGAGAAACAAAATGACAGAGGTTACATAAAATTATGTGGGGTAGAGCTCAAATACAGCACATTTGTCTTCCTCACCCCAGAAGTAGAGAAGCAAAGATCTGAAACACAATGTCATTTAGAGAGAGGACGTTCCCAGGGATAATGAGTACCACAAGTGGACAGGTGCTGAAACGTCAATGACTCCCGGAAAGGATATATATGAGGAGAGGCACACACTGACCCACATTACAAGGAAGCTCCGCAAAATTAAAGACAGGGAAGACATTAAAAACAGACAGAGAACAAAGACATATCAGCCTCACAGAAAGTATCGCTACCTGGATCATTAAATTCTGGCCATAAATAGCCTCAGAAGGACAGAAGTGCAGCTCAGTGGTGGAGCACTTGAGTAGTGTGTGTGAGGTTCTGGCTTCCATGTCTAGCGCTGTGGAAAAGGGAAGAAGGGAGAGAGGGAGGAAGAAGGGACAGTGTGTGGAATGTTGTCTTCAATATACATCAAGAAAATAACTTTCAAGTTAGAATTCTACATCTATTGTGTATGGCTCAGATGAAATAAATTTTAAGATAGCATTAGGGGCCATTGTAGAACTTGTACTTTATGCAGAAGAAAATGGCTCCAGATGGATGAACTGATTTATAAGAAGAGATTACAAAGCAGAGGAAGTGGGAAATATGTGGGTAACTCCAGATGAATTCAGCTGTCAAAATTAAAAGGCAGTGCTTTTGGTATTTGAGAATTATATAATTATGATTTTGACAAAATGGAAAGAGATGAAAATGGTAAATAGTTAAATTTTAAAAGAGATCTTTGTATTAAGATGAGAATAAAAATATCAGATAGCATTAGATTTGGATGAATTAATCTGCATCTCAATTTCCAAATAAAAGGTAAAGGATAAAAATAGATTATAAATTTCTAAAAAGGCAGAAATGTATGATATACTTAATATTGATCACCTTAAAAGCAGTCAAGGAAATGTAGAGGGAACACAGTGAGGAGAGAAAGAAAGAGGATGCTGTATTTGACCCTACTATACCTGCACCTATGTGCTTGTTTAAATGGGAGTCACTTGATGATGAAATGGGTTATTTGACGGTAATTGGTCAGGACTGAGGCTGAACAAAATCCAACAGCATGGATACATATGTTTTACAAGAGACATGTCTTAGTTAGGGTTTCTATTGCTGTGAGGAGACACCATGACCATGACAACTCTTATAAAGGAAAACATTTAATTGGGGCTGGCTTACAGTTCAGATGTTCAGTCCATTATCATCATGACAGGACACGGTGGTATGCAGGCAGACACGGTGCTGGAGAGGTAGCTGAGAGTCCTACATCTTGTGCAGGCAACAGGAAGTGGTCTGTCTCACTGGGCATGGTTTGATCATATGTGGGACCTCAAGGCCTGCATCCACAGTGACACACTTCCTTCAACAAGACCACATCTACTCTACAAGGCCTCACCTCTTAATAATGCCACTTCCTTTGGGGGTCCATTTTCTTTCAAACCACCACAAGATATGCTAAATGGCACAAAGCACCAGAAAGACTATGATTCTGAGGGCTGTCTCTTAAAGAAAGTTAAATAAAAAAACGTGTTAGAATCCAGGCATGGTGGTGAATGCTTGCAATCCTTAAAATCAGGCTGAGGCTGAAGGATCATAAATTTCAGGTCAACCTGAGCTAAGTAGCAAAATCCCTGTCAAAAATAAATAAATGGTGAATCTATATGCTAGATATTCAATTTAATTTAGAAGCTGTAGATGAAGGGGGCTGGAGAGAGGACTCAGAGGTTAGGAGCACTTGTTGCTTTTGGAGAGGACCCAGGTTCAATTCTTGAAACCATGTGTAGGCAGACAACCATCTACAACCCAGCTTCAGAAATACAATAGGCAGACAGGTGGTACACATTCACTTCTGCAGGCAAAACATTCAAACACATAAAGTAAAATAAATCTATTTTTAAATAGAAAATAATAAAAGAGTAACCACCTAAAGTAGAGTAGAGTAAATTATAAAGTTGGGCAGAAATTAATACAAAATAAATATAAGTGTATAACAGAAAAGTGTAATACAGCTCGCCATAGAAAAAATGTCTGATAAAATGTTTGCATCAGGACAAATGTGTACCCCTATTGTTCAAGGTGGCTGTGGCAGAACCAAAAGCAGAGAGTTAAAAGCAGGACAGAGAGATTGGTATCAAATCTATTCAAAAATAGAAGATTTTTTTTGGTTTGGGTTTTTTTGTTTTGCTTTGTTTTTTGAGACAAGGTCTTATGTGTCCCACCCTAGCCTCCAACTCACTATGAGGCCAAGGGTGATCTTGAATGTCTTGCACTTTTGATTCTCTTGCCACCACTTCCTAAGGGGTGGTATTATATGTGTGATCCACAATGCTCAGTTTTCATGGTACCCAGGGCTCTGTGCACACTAGACAATTGTTCTACCAAATGAGCTGCATTCCAGGCTTCCAAAACTTAAAGGTATTGGTGGCCCAATTTGGTCACAAGAGGCATCAAGTAAGAACTCAAACATGGACTGCTGGCAATGTTTTAACCAATCCTACAGTGTTTTCCCACAGCTACTGAGCTGTGGACGGAGGTGTTTAAAGAGGCCACACAAGTTGACATCTCCATGAGCATGCTCGACTTTGATCGTGGCGCATATCTGAAGGGACGCCATTGCTCTTTGATTGTGGCGCATATCTGAAGGGACGCCATTGCTCTTTGATTGTGGTACATACCTGAAGGGACGCCATTGCTCTTTGATCGTGGCACATATCTGAAGGGACGCCATTGCTCTTTGATTGTGGTACATACCTGAAGGGACGCCATTGCTCTGTCAGAGTGTCTTGGGATATCTCAGGCTTGTCAGTGAACTTCCAGTCACTTTGCCTGCTTTGTTTCCAGTGTCTACTGCTCTGAAAGATTTTCACTTGCTCTTGAGGGTCTCCACTCTAAGCACCAGATGAACAGTGTGAATTCCAGGAATGTTCCACCACCTATACTTTAAGTTAAATCATCCCATGGTCATTTCTCAATTTTGACAAAATTAGATAACAAAATTAGAGTATTTATAGAGATGTTTTTATTAAGCATCTTGAAAAAGACTAATAGAAAGTCTTGTTAAAACTACAGAATTGGAGCTGGGCGGTGATAGCACACACCTTTAATTGCAGCACTCAGGAGGCAGAGGCAGGTGGATCTCCATGAATTTGAGGCCAGCCTGGTCTCAAGAGCTAGTTCTAGGACAGGCTCCAAAGAGTAATCCTGTCTTGAAAGCAAAACAAAACAAAAAGCCTACAGAATTGATCATTTTTGATGGTGAAATAATTACTTTATTTTTTATGAACTATTAGGATACTTTAGTAAAATTAGGTAAGATTTTAAATAACAAAGCAATCTTATTCTCTCATACAATTGTTCATAGTTATTGATACACAGTCCTTAAGTTTGTATTTTATATATGTACATGCAAAGTATGTATATTAAAAATTTATATTTATGTTTGCATGTCTATAAACACACACACACATATACACATACATTCTTAAGGCTGCAAGGACCTTAAAATAAAGCCATACCTCCCTCTCAACAGCTTAATGAACTACTGTGATCTCTGGTTATTGCAAAACTGTTTATATTTTTATATTTTCATTTTAACCAGGTAAGTTGTGAGGAAGTTCAGAGAAGCAGGACACTGAAGGTTAGCACCTGAGGAGGCTTAGGATCAATTCAGCACCCTGCCAGGAAAAGGATTAGTCATAATAAGAGGTGACTAAGAAAATCAAGCTCAATTTTGTTAGCAGGTGTCTCTTGGTAGTAATTACATTGGAGCCAGAGATCAATTTCCAGACCACTCTTGTCTGAGCAGCTCTGTGTTCAGTCATTTGCCCACACAAGGCTGGGGGGAAAGTGGTAATTGAACCATTTCATGGAAAATGTCAATATTTTTTTTCACCTAATTGGCCACAATAATGGTACTAAATTATCACATTAATAAAATTGTTTAAGTTTCATCTATTGGCTTGTTGTAAATTGCCTTTACTATGTTTAGGTATATCCCTTGTATCCCTGATCTCTCCAAGACTTTTATCATGAAGGGGTATTAGATTTTTCTCATAGGTTTTTTCAACATCTAATGAGATGATCATGTTTTTTTTTTTTTTACTCTTTCAGTGTATTTATATGGTAGATTACATGGACAGATTTTCTTATGTTGAACCATCCCTGCATCTCTGGGATGAAGCCTACTTGATCACTGTGAATAATCTTCTTGATGTGTTCTTGGATTTGGATTGCACATATTTTATCGAGAATTTTTACATCAGTGTTCATGAGGGAAATTGGTTTGTGATTCTTTGTTGAATCTTTGTGTTGTAGGGGTATCAGGGTGACTGTGGCCTCTTAAAAAATTTAGCAAAGTTCTTTCTGTTTCTATTTTGTTGAATAATTTGAGGAATATTGGTATTAGCTCTTCTTTGAAGGGTTGTTAGAATTCTGCACTAAAATAGTGTGACCCTTGTTTTTTTGGGGGGGATTTTAATGATTACTTTCTGTAGACAGAGGCTGCTTGTTCCTTTCCCGGCTGCTGAGACCCAAAATAATCACACAGAAACTATATTAATTTTAATACTGTTGGCCAATAGCTTAAGCATATTTCTAGCTAACTCTTACATCTTAAATTAGCCCATTTTGATTATTTTACATTTTACCGTGAGGCTAATGGTTTGTCAGTACCTGTGCATGGGCATCTTTCTCCTCTGGCAACTACATGGCATCTCCATGACTCTGCCTACTCTCTCTCTCTCTCTCTCTCTCTCTCTCTCTCTCCCTCTCTCTATTTCTTCCAGCCTGGCTGTATTCTGCCCTGATATAGGCCCAAGGCAGCTTCTTTATTAGCCAATGGCAATAAAACATATTCACATCATACAGAGGGGAATCCCACATCACTTCCCCTTTTCTGTCTAATTAAAAAGAAGGTTTTAAATTTAACATAGCAAGATTACATACAACAAAACTGTTATCAAGCAAGAATTATAGTTACAATATTTATATCTACTTTATCTTTTATCATAGCTAAGGAAAACTGTAATTATAACTCCATCAAAGACCCCAGAAGGATATAATATTACCTAAGTTAACAGGAAGTGCATTGTAAACCACTTCCAAAACTCTAGAGCCATCTCACTGCCTGGACAGTTACCCAAAATTCTTCTGTAGCATTGGGGTATCCATATTCAGCCTACAGACCCATAGTATCTGGCGGACTTTTCCATGAAGCAGAAAATTTGAAGATCTGTTCTACCTTGTAATGGCAAAGTCCATCAGTTGCTTTCTTATGTGTTCTGCAGAATGTCTGGCAGTTTCTTTTGTGAGGAAGAAACCCTGAAGGACCATCTCATCTTTCGGAAAGTTTAACAGTCACTTTACTGTGGGTCCTGCATGTCCAGTTCATACAACATACCATCAGTCAGTCCAGACAAGAATTATTTCTTGTCCAAATGGATAACAAATTCCATAAGGAGCCTCTTTGATGCCCATTATATTCTTGAAGTAGATTGGTGCTGTTATAAAAAGTCCTAAGTTTCTAGAACATTTTAAATGCTATATTCTGTTAGTCTTTGAAAGGTTTGAAGAATAACTACTCGTCTGAAATAGATCTCTTTACATCTAGAAAATGGAGAATGGTAACAGATATGAGGGCTGTAATTATGGTGATACAATCTGTGATCTCTCTATGGCCTAGAATTTCCATTCCTTCCTTATTACCTAGAGGATGGTCTACTATAGAGGTTGATTTAAAAGACTGCTTTTTTTTTTTTTACTATACCTTTACAAAAACAGGATAGAGAAAAATTTGCCTTCACAGTTCCCACTTATAGTAATTCCCAAACTGTTAGAATGTACCAGTGTGGGTCTTGCCAAAAGGAATGTTAAACAGCCCCACTTTGTGTCAATATTTTGTACACCAGCTGTTAAAAATAATTCATAAACAATTTCCTCAATCTATAATCAACATTATATGGATGATATCTTTCTGGCTGATTCAGAAGCAGATACTTTAGAAAAAATGTTTGATGAAGTAAGAAGAATTTTGCCTTGTTGGGGATTACAACCTGCTCCTGAGAAAATACAAAGAGGAGATTTTTATTAGTTTTCTTGGAAGTAAGATAAGCTTATAGAAAATAGAAATTAGGAGAGATCAATTGTAAATACTTAATGATTTTCAAATACTGCTGGGAGATGTTAATTGGTTATAACCCACAATTGAATTAACTACTCAAGAGCTAAATAATTTACTTCAAACCTTACAAGATGATAAGAACTTACAAGATGAATAGCCCAAGACAATTATCACTGAGGCTGAGAGAGAATTTGTGTTGGTAGAAAAGAAATTACTGGATGCACTTGTGGATTGCTTGGATACAGATCTTGATTGTATTTTGGCAATTTTACCTTCTACGCATTCTCCCACAGGAATTCTTATGTATAGAGAAGATAATATCTTAGAGTAGATATTTTTACCACACAAACAGAGTAAAAAATTAAAGACCTATGTAGAAAAGGATTTTGAATTGATTCTGCAAGGAAAAATGAGATTTTATCAGTTAGCAGGAATAAACTCAATAGAAATTGTAATACCTTTTACTAATGCTTAAATTGCTTCACTATGGGCAGAGAATGAACCTTGATCTTGTAGTAACTTTTTGGGAGAGATTAGCAGCAAATATCGCAAAAGCAAGAGACTTCAGTCTATAAATAGAACTAATTGCATCCTCCCTCACATTGTGAGAAGAGCACCAATTCCTGGAACACCTACATTCTATACTGATGCAGATAAATCAGGAAAGGCAGGTTATAAGTTAGGGAAAAGCAGTAAAGTAGCTCAAAGTTCTCACAATTCAGTTCAGAAATCAGAATTATATACTATTCTCATGGGATTACTAGATTTTCAGGAACCTTAATGTAGTTACTCTCAATATGCATAAAGAGTTGTTTTACATATTGAATCCACTGAACTTATTCCAGATAATTCACAATTAATATTGTTATTTCATCAAATATAGTAAATAATCAAAAAGAGGAATCACACCTTGTATATAACACATCATATATTCTCTACTGGTCTGCTAGGCTCTGTAGCATAAGGTAATATGATGAAACTGTGTGGTTATTGGTAGGAAATGTGCTAAAAGCCTCAGAGTTTCATAAGAAACACCATGATAATAGCAAAGGTTTGAAGAAAGAAGTTTTTTCTATCACTTGACATCAAGCAAAAGAAATTATAAGGACATGTCCTACTTGTCCTTGGTTATATTGCTGGGAGATATTAACTGGTAAGAACCCACAATTGTATTAACTTCTCAAGAGCAGGAAGTAATCCAAAGGGTGCTCAAAGAAATCAAATTTGGCTATTGGATATGTTTCATTTTTATCGAGTTTGGAAAATGAAAATACGTGCTCCATTCCATGGATACAAATTCAAGATTTCAATGGGCAACTGCTTTAAGTTCTGATTCTATAATTATACTTCTATTAAAAGTTATAGCCATCATGGGACACCTGTACAAATTAAGACTGACAATGCTCCAGCAGATGATTCTATTAAAATTAAATATTTTTGCATATTACAACATCAAGCATAATAGAGGTATACCATACAATCTATGAGATAGCAGTTACAGAAAGATCTAATCATACTTTAAAAGATATGCTTAATAAGTAGAAAGGGTTATATTTAGGAAGTGGTCTCCTGTGCCAATGCGTTCAAGTGTACTTCCCACTTTCTCTTCTATGATGTTCAGTGTGGTTGGATTTATGTTGAGGTCTTTGATCCATTTGGGCTTGGGTTTTGTGCATGGTAATAGATATGGGTCTATTTTCATTCTTCCACATGTTGATATCCAGTTACGCCAGCACCATTTGTTAAATGTGCTTTCTTTTTTCCATTTTTTATCTTTTGCTTCTTTGTCAAAAGTCAGGTGTTCATAAATATGTGGATTAATATCTGGGTCTTCTATTCAGTTCCATTGGTCCTCCTGTCTGTTCTTATGCCAATGCCAGGCTGTTTTCAGTACTGTAGTTCTGTAGTAGAGTTTTAAATCATGGATTGTGATGCTTCCAGAAGTTCCTTTGTTTGTACAGGATTGTTTTGGCTATCCTGGGTTTTTTGCTATTCCATATGAAGTTGAGTACCATTCTTTAGAGGTCTTTGAAGAATTTTGCTGGACATTGCATTGAATCTGTAGATTGCTTTTGGTAAGATTGCCATTTTTACTACATTAATTATGCCTACCCAAGAGCATGGGAAATCTTTCTACTTTCCGGTGTCTTCTTCAATTTTTTCTTCAAAGATTTAAAGGCCACTTCCTAAATATAAGCCCAGTAGCACAGACACCTTGGAAAAAATTAATAAATGGGACCCCTAAAACTGAAAAGCTTCTGTAAAGCAAAGGACACAGTCAGCAAGGCAAAATGACAGCCTACAGAATGGGAAAAGTTCTTCACCAACCCCACTTCAGACAGAGGACTGTTCTCCAAAATATATAAAGAACTCAAGAAATTGGTCATCCAAAGAACAAATAATCCAATAAAAAATGGAGTACAGACTTAAACAAAGAACTCTCAACAGAGGAATCTAAAATGGCTGAAAGACACTTAAGGAAAGGTTCAACATCCTTAGTCATCAGAGAAATGCAAATCAAAACAATTCTGAGATTCCATCTTACACCTGTAAGAATGGCCAAGATCAAAAACACTGATGACAACTTATGCTGGAGAGGTTGTGGGGAAAAGGGAACACTCCTGAGTTGCTGGTGGGAGTATAAGCTGGTACACTCCCTTTGCATATCAGTATGGTGATTTCTCAGAAAATTAGGAAACAACCTTCCTCAAGACCCAGCAATACCACTTTTTGGTATATATCCAAAGGATGCTCAGTCATACCACAAGGACATGTGCTCAACGATGTTCACAGCAGCATCATTTGTCATAGCCAGAACCTAGAAACAACCTAAATGTCCCTCAACTGAAGAATGGATAAGGAAAATGTGGTTCATTTACACAATGGAGTACTACACAGTAGAAGAAAATGACATCTTGAAATTTGCAGGCAAATGGATTATAACAGAAGAAGCAGTCTGCTTGTTCTTCCTGGTCACCTGGTTAGCTTAACCCCGAAATAATCACACAGAAACTGTATTAATTAAAACACTGGTTGGCCATTAGCTCTAGCCTCCTATTAGCTAACTCTGACATCTTGATTTAACCCATTTCTGTTAATCTGTGTTCACCATGAGATCGTGGCTTACTGGGAAATATTCAACATGTCTGACCTGGCGTCTCCATAATGGCTCTCTCACTCTGCTTTCTTCTTCCCAGAATTCAGTTCTGTCTTCTCCGCCTACCTAAGTTCTGCCCTATCAGGCTAAGCAGTTTCTTTATTGATTAACCAATGAAAGCAATACATAAACAGAAGAACCTCCAACACCAATGGATGGAGCTAGAAAACGTCATATTGAGTGAGGTAACCGAGACCCAGAAAGACAAATATCATATGTACTCCCTCATAAGTGGCTTTTAGACATAAAGCAAAGAAAACCAGCCTACAAATCACAATCCCAGAGAATCTAGAAAACAAAGAGGACCCTAAGAGAGACATACATAGATCTAATCTACATGGGAAGTAGAAAAGACAAGATCTCCTGAGTAAATTAGGAGCATGGGGACCATGGGAGAGGGTTGAAGGGGAGGGGAGAGGATGGAAAGGGAACAGAGAAAAATGTAGAGCTCAATTTAAAAAATTAAGTAGAAAGGGGTAATAAAGAGATTGAATATACAGTGCTTTTTTAACTTTAAATTTTAAAATGCTAATGAGAAAAGTAACAGCTGCAGAGAAACCTTAGATAACAGAAAAAAATCCTATATCACATCAGCCTGTCTTTTTTAAAGAAGTGTTGACCTCAGAATGGAAACTGGGTATGTGCTACATTCTGCAAGAGGTTTTGCTTTTGTTTCCATAGGAGAAGAAAAGATAAATAAAGATTATATCTAAACAGATGAGACCCCCTGAGCTTGTAAAGACTAATAAATACCTTTCATTTGATCAAATATAAAAATAAAATAAAAATAACAATGCTTTTAATGGTAATTTACCAAGGGCACAATTGCCTTCCTGGCATAAAATGAAAATGGTTTTGTAACCCACATGTTTTTGTTCCTTGTTAGAATGCTAGGTTGTTGGTTCCCATGGCGGCCACACTCTCTTGGACATCAGCTTTGGGTTTTCTTCTTAAATAAAAAGGATATGTTTATTGTTTGGTATTAAAAAACAATTAAGAGATTTAAAATATTTTAGGTAAAGTTAAAGGGTTACTACAGTTCTATTTTGTTTTCTAGATATTTAAGAGTTAGACTGATTGGGAGCTGAGATAAAATATTTGAGCAGACCAATGATAGCCCGTGCCCTTAGTCCCAACGGAGACAGATGGATCTCTATGTTAATTGTTTTCTAAATTTTGGAGTTACAGTAAACAAGGGCGGAGCAGCGCACACTTTTTATACCATCACTCAGGGGCAAAACTCAGATACTGCTCCTAATTGGTATGTTTGCACACTAGAGAAATCACATGTCATATTTACAGGTTATTATTTTTAAAAGCCCTTTGCAGGGTTACTTGAAAGGCAGGCTGAAATTCAATGTAAATGTCTCTTGTGATCCAAAAATAAATACACTTAAACCTTGAATTTATATATGAAAAGAAAGGGGAATGTAGGTATATTTATCCACACATACTAAGCTATCTCTAGTTTTACATTTTCAATTTTTTTACATTAAAAGATAATAATTTTTGTTGCCAGAAGCATTTTGTCTTAACAAAGATATAACATGTCAAGAAAGTAATTCCCCAAAGTTAGGGTGGTGGCAGGGCTTGTTTCTGGCTTCCCAAAACATCCAGCTAAGGAATCAGGATGTCCCTGGACCTGTGAGACATCTGAAGAAGAAGGACAAATCATCAAGAGAAAATGTGCCAAGAAAAAGAGTAAGTTGTTCTAATGGGATAGCACACTTGCAACAAGTTAGGGTTTCACACCTATTCCCAAATACTTGTTTCTGCTGCTCTCTACAGACATAAAAAGCAAATGGTCCCTTTCTGGTCCCAGTTTACTTAAATTTTTAAGTTGGTTTTGGAGTTAGAGGGTGGTTCTCTCCTTATTAAACCCACTCATGATGATTAAAGAAAAATCTGAATTTTCTGTCTTTATATCAGAAGAGCTACCTGGTATGGGACAGAAGAAAACAAAATTAAGGGACTGTTCTATTACCACTGATCTCCTCTGGCTTTCATTGACTCTTTAAACTTTTTTGAAGATTAAATATTATCTCAAAATCTCTGAGATTATTATGTATATATAAATTTTCTGTCTTGAAAGTAATGGTCATATAGAGTACTAACTAATTCTAGAAATAAGCTTCATTTAGCTTCCTCTACATGTTTTGAGGTTTGAATCTGAAGCAGGTAACTAGCAAGTAAGTTTGTGCACCCTGGATATATTCAACAAATTGTGATCCTTTAACCTCTGGGAGATCAGCTGCTTATGACATTTAAAATGATCAAATTTTCTACAGTGAACCATGACCATTCCTAACAGTGACCTTTGAGGTCTCCAAGAAGATGATGGGGCCCTTCAATGATGGATCCATCTGGATTGTGGTAATGACAATAAGCTGACAAATGCCATCCAAAGATCAGCTTCAGAGTACAAACTGCTCAGGACAACTGCCAAGTGGTTAGGTGAGATGGTCCAGCCTCACAGGCTACTCCAGCCAGGACTTCAAAAGCTCTGCCCTTTTCCATCACAAAGGGACTGGGCAACAAATGACATAGCCAGCTCTCCCAGGACGTGACCATCACCAATTTTTTGGTGTCCTCTAAAGATGTCATGCATGAGCAAAATAGAAGGTTTTAACATATATAAACAGGTTCCTTTGCTGAGATGTAAGCATCATTTGAGCAAGTTGTGAGACGGCTGTGGAGCTCTGGCGCTTAGCAACCAAAGCCACCCTGCAGCTCTCAGCAATCTACCAGCACCGTAGTCATGGAAGGTCTGAGGCACGTGAGGGATGTAACTCAGTGGTAGAGAGCTTGCCTAGCAAGTGCATGGCTCTGCGTTCAATCCTCAGTGTGGAAAAAAGGAAGTTCTAATAAAGTACATTACTTAATTGTCTAAATTATATGACTCTAGGTCATCATTTCCTTTCTCACCACAAACTATGGTCCACAGTTCAGCAGAAAATTATGGATCCCTTTTACCATGGCAGGTAATGTTCCAGATTGGGTAATAAGAGTCTCTGTGAGAACCAGTGCATGTATATTGAATACAAGAGATATTTGATGTGGGATTTCCCTCAATATATTGTGATTACCATTTATGAACAAAGAAACTGCCTTGGCCTGTTTATAGGGTAGAACTTAGGCAGTTGGGGGAGGGGAACTACTGAAAGCTGGGAGAAAGAAGGGCAGAGTCAGAGAGAAGCCATGGAGCCCTGCCAGAGCCAGACAGAACTTTAGCTGCTAAGTCAAAGCCACATGGCAATACACAGATGAATAGAAATGGGTTAAATTAATATTTAAGAGTTAGCCAATAAGAAATTAGAGCTAATGGGCCAAGTTTCTGTGTGATTATTTTGGGGCTAAGTGGTCAGGAAGGAAACAAGTAGCCTCCTCCAACAGATTTTTTTTTAAATAGAGGAAAATGTAAGTATGAGAGCAAGGATATGAATCACGGATGAACTTGGGCTTTTCTCCAATGTGGTTAGGATGGCAGTATAATTTGCTTAAATAATGAAAGTCATAGAAAATCAGTCTCATAGGGTGGAAGGACTAGGGATTGTTCAATTTTGGACTTACTTTTTAGGTTGAAAACAAGTAAGTTCCTGTTAGATATTCAAGCAGGTGCACTTGACTCTCTCATTAAAAAAAAAAAGTCCAGCCTGAAGGTATACACATAGGTGGGCTTTAAAATTGCAGGGCTGGGCACAGTTGTCATAAGACACATAGGAATAGAGAAAAAGACTGAGACAGCACCCACAGTCATACAAAATCTAGAGATTGGAAAGGCTAGAACAATAAAGCAAAGGGAATCAAGGAGAGACCAGAGAGTAGGTCTTAGTGGAAGAATGGTTCATTGCTTGGGGACTGGACAGGGTGACTCCATTAGATGTCTGAAGAGAGGAAAGCTGAATAGTTATCTAGGGGACTGGCAGAGTGAACTAAGGGGGGCTGGGGGGCCTCAGGGCATGAGGGCTGTTATTAAGAAGAATATAGCATGGCCATATATGTCCATGTTACCCCCATCCAGCCCCTCCGCTATGATCCGCTGCTTCAGAATAGTGAAAGTCCTAGACTTTCCCCGACAATGCGGAGGGAGAGAAGATGTGATCCAGACTCTAAGCAGGGAGAAGGGAGTAAAGCAAAGGAGGAGTGGGGAGATGAGAGGACAAGGGACTGGAGATCCTCACGATAGTGTTTGCAGCTGCGTATATGAGTGAGGAGAGGCGGTGATCTTAAAATGGGATGTCTGGATTGAGGTCAGAAAGAGGCATCTCAGAGGAAGGGACACTGTGATAGCCTATGCATTTCTGTGGGGCTCAGAGCTAAGAGTGGGCATGAGGACTGGTGAGCTGGGATGTGCACATCTGCGAGGGTCATTGCTGTTGGGTCACCATGAGCTGTTCCAGGCTGGGCCAGTGGGCCAAAAACACTCCCTTTCCGTTAAGGAGGAGGCCACTGCTCCTTGGAAAGTGGACTTCCTCAAGGCTGAGCAATGGGTGGTGCACTTGATGCATGGGCATGGCAGCTAAGGGACTTTAAAGATGCAGAGAGGAACCTGGACTGTGAGGCTCAAGAGGCAATGTTGTTCCCTCAGGAGAGGGAGCTATCATCAGGTAGCAGACACGTCACCTTCTTAGAGCAAGCATGTAAGACCATGGCAGTCTGTGCTGTGACAGTAGAGGGTTGGTGGCCTGTCCTGGGCTAAGGTTAGGCAATATAGTTTGAAGGAGAAATGCCCTCTGTAGGCTCATGTGTATGAACTTGAGGGCCTGACCTAGGGAGGTTGTAGAACTTTTGGACAAGAGACCCTAGCTAGGGTTGCTGGGGGAACAGGTCTTGAGGTTTATAGCCAGCTCCTGATTCCAATGTCTTTGCCCTACTTCCTGATCCACTCGGGTGTTAGTGAACCCCCACCCACATAGTGGCTAGCTGCTTCCCTGCTAAGGACTGCGATCCTGTAAACTGTGAGCCGAAATAAACCCTTCTTCTTATAAGTTGCCTTAGTCAGGTGATTTCTCATACCGTGGAGGAGGTGAGACAGATACATAATACATCAGGGCTGCTCTGGGGGATCACGGTCCATGTTCATTAGAAAGATGTGATGATCTCTGGAAGCGCACGGTGCTGTACGTGAACAGGATCAGCAGGGGTGTTGGATTGGTACTGTTTAAGGGATGGAGAGTGAGCTGTCAAGGCTTGGCCTGGGGCTTCTGTTCTCCCTGACCAAGGCAGGCATACCTCCAGACACGGCCGAGCACTAGGCAGTGGCCGTCTCCAGAGAAGAGGTCTCCTTTGGATGGGAGTGCTCAAGGCTCCCTCCTGGACCGTGAACACAAACCACACCCAGACACAGAGAGATCCTTTAGTAAGTGCTGAAGGAAAAGCTGAAGTGACTGCTTTCTGACTCGGACAGAAAACAGCAGCAAACCATCTTGCAAATTTTTAAGAGGAGAAAGGGAGGTCTGTGTTAGGATGGACTAGAATGTATTGGTAAAGGAGATAGGGGATGAGGGAGAAGGGGGCAATAGAAGGGAGGGGGGTTATTTTCCCAGTGAGACAGAGAACTGCCTCTGGATAGAGGGGAGACAGCTGTGGCACACAGGAAAATGGTGGTTTATAAAGATCCAAGTGGAAACCCTGTGTTAGGATAAGGAGTTCAATTTTAACTGGATATGTTAATTAGGTGAGCCAAAGGGGGCTTTTGATTGCTGGACTTCAATCCTTTGATAGCTGGACCTCGGTGGTCAGCCTCAGGAGGAGGAACTGGACAAATAAGGAAATAGACTTTGGTGGTTAGCTTTAGGGATAGAATCTAATGGTTTTTTAGCAAGGCAGAGGGAATGGGAAGAAGGCCAAGGCTAGCCAGAGGTCACATGATCTAGTGGGCTAGTATCCCTTCAAGTGCCAAAGGCTGGGGAATGATCAGAAGTAGTGTCTGCAGAAAAAAAATCTCCATTATTAATTTATACACGCCCTCCCCCCACATTCTAGGTTCGAGGTCTGTGTCTAATCGGCCGAAAGCAAAAGTGTGTGCGGTTGCTGGCAAGGATGGTCATCTCATCGGGAAGGAGAAAGCCAGTGCTTTCTCTGCAGTTGGCTGTGAACGGGGTGGGGTTTTGAAACTCCCTTCCCTGGGTGTATGACAAACTGGGTTTATTGGGGCCAATGCTACCTTCTGAGCTGCCTGCTGGTCATTGCAAATGGACACCACCTGCTGTGTCCACCTCACCATGAGCCTTGTTGGGAAGAAACAGCCCACCCACAGTGACAGACGTTGGGGAAGGCAGCAGGCAGCCAAGCTCGGTTGTTCCGGAGGCTGCTACAGCAGCAAGTCAAAGCCTGATGGGAAGTGAGGGCAGATGAAAATGGAGCCCGAAATAGAAAAGAGAGCTTTAAGTGGCTAATGGCCGAGAAGATCACTACTGTCCGAAGATGCTCCTCTCCAGAGTCACCCTTCAGTGATTTGATCTCACCACTAAACTGTTTGCCCGTCAGATAAGTGCTCAATTAAGGCAAAGGGGAGTAGTACTGGAAGAGATTCATGTTTCAGGCTTTTAGATTGGAGGGGAAAAAAACCCAGGGATCTATTCCTTTTACCTGCCCAAAGTATGCATCCTTTCCTTCATCTAATTGCTCTAGGGGGAAATTCAGTCTTGAATTAGTATCTGACCTAGACCACTTTTCTTGAAGCTGATTAGCCTGGAGGCCAGAAAGGGCAGCTCTGGAGAGCCACTGAAATGGAATAGGGGCATTTCCATGAAGAGGTGACACACTTTGCCCTCCAAAAATCAGAGGGTAATTTGTCCGCGCACTCCTTGGCTGGCAGGAAATCAAATCCTTACTTGGTTTCTAGACTGTTGGTTGCATTCTCTGGGGCTTTGGTACCTCTTCTCAGGGAAGCAGGATCCACGTTAAGGGTGGACATTAGTATAAATGATGATGAAGATGAAGGGCTGTAGCTGTTTAAGATAGCTGCAGTGTTTATGTGGCCTGGGCTGTTACAAAGTCTACCCTGATTATCCAGGGGGAGTTTCCTTGGGTAGGGACTCAGAAGGCAGAACCATCAACAAAACTGTAGGCACGAAATCTCAAGCAAACACTGGATGCACTTGTGTCTTTATTATTCTGGATGCTCTGACCCTCGGGGGAACCTGTGGGTGGCAGTTCCCAAAGAAGACCTAACTAGTGTCTTTCCTGGTCCCATCCCATGCTCATTTATAAGACCAAAGACAAACTGAACTCAGGGAGGCAAACCCCACACCCATGGGGCTTCTATGGCCAGTCCATAGAAATGAGCAGGACAATCACATTTTCCCGAAACTGTTAGGTGCTGAGCAGACAGCTGATTTATTGCAGTAGAGAGCATGGCAGAAGCTTGCTCAAGGGAGCAGGCCACAAGAGATCAGGGGCTAAATGATTTCCTAATGGTCTTAAGAGTCTCAGCTCTCTCTCTCTCTCTCTCTCTCCACCCCCCTCCTGAAGTACCCAGCAGAGGGTGCACTTTCAGGGGTGGGCGGGGCGGGGATTTACATTATTAAGTCAAGCAGAATGGTTTAAGATAATAGGAAAGAGGGTGAAGGCTAAGTTGGGGAATGAACAAGGTTGGGAAATTATTTTATAATAAAAGTGATATCATAGGCTTACACTTGTGATTTTTCTTTTTTTCTTGTGTGTGTGTGTGTGTGTGTGTGTGTGTGTGTGTGTGTGTATCTGTGCTGCCTTTGCAGTCAGGATACTCCATTCTGTCTGAGGATTTTGTAGATGTAAGAACAAGTGGCTAACTTCTCTGATCTTTCAGCTTTTACCCTGATATCTGACTCCAGGTTTTTATTATTAAGCCTCATGCTACATCAAAATCGTTTTCTTCAGTGGAGTGACCATGGCTATAACAACCACATTCCAGGGCAGACCCCATGCCCAAGAGTAGATAGTCAAAACTAATCAGACTTAGTGTTTGCTAGTGTTTTTTTTTTTAAAATAAATTTCTTTCTTCTTTTTTCTTTTAAAGAAAGGGACAGAACATAAAGGTGGGTGGATAAGGAGGAAGAGGATGTGGGAGGAGTAGGGAGATAACAAATACGAAATACACTATATGAAATCCATGAATAATAAAGTAAAATTTGAAAGTAACAATTACACAGGAAACCTGAATAATAGTAATAATAAATAATAGTAAATAGAAAGTTTATGTCCTTACAAAAAATGGATGGATACACAAATGAATTTCACACCTTTGCAGAGTTTATATGGTCCTAAACTTACCAATGAAATCCTAGAAAGTGCTACCTTGTATAGTTTGAAGGGAAATGCTTCCAGTCATATCAAAATGGATAGAATTTCTTCATTGACAGAAATACATATTTTTCTCCTATTCAATTAATTTCCTGAATATTTGCCTCTAGATTTTCTAGGATTCCCTTGTTAATTTATGATCTCCTGTTGTGAAACATTCCATCCTGCAGGGAAGCTCCTCAAACAGGAAGGCACACAAATCAAAATAACTTCAGGAAGTCCCTGAAACTGACCAGACTCATTAAGCCCCTCCCTAGCCACAGTAAGCAATAAAAGCTGTGAGTCCCTAAGTCTAGAAAAACAGAGATAGACTGCAAAGAATACTCTAAGAAACCAGCTGAGCTGCCTAGAAGGGGCTTAAACCAACCAAATCACATAGAAAAGACACTTTCCAAACTGATGGCTGACTGCAGACACACTACAGTGTGCTCCAGGTTCCCAGCTCTTGTGAGCTGCCGCCCATTCTGGGGTGGGCCTTGGTGATGCTTCTCTGCTCTCTCTGTCACTCCTGCTCCCCTAAGTCATCTCCCTGTAAGTAAATCCAGTAAAAGTCATTGCTTCAGCAAGTTAGGCATAGGTGGTGTCTGTACCTATGAGTAGACATGTGTATTGTGTCTCCCCAGGAAAGCTCTATCAGACAGCGTTTCCAGAATGAGATAAGAGTAAAATTTAGAATCTAATAATAAATCAGTGTTTAGTATCTGCAGGATACAAACATGCTGAGAGGCCTGGCAAGTCTTCAGAGATGGACAGGATGTGCCCTGGATACATAGAGGTCTGAACTTGTTGCACCAAGGAAATAGTTGCAAAAAGGGTTCTACTATGGCACGCGATGTGACCCAAGGGAGAAGTGCAAGGGGTGTGGGGGTGGGGGGATTCATTGCTAATTTAGATAAACTGGATTGGGTTCATGATGAGAATACCATTTAAACTGGTGCTATCTCAAGTTCTCTAATGTATTTTATTCCCTGTTATAAATTCCTTGCCTGTAATTGCATAGTATAAGCATAGCTCTGAAACAATAATTCCACAAAACAGTATTTTCTCATATTATGGATCATAAACTCTGCCTTATGCCATTTCTCTGTATTCTTCAGTTTTCTTCCATTGTCACTTATCCCCAAGGTTTACAGCCAACCTGATGAGTTGTCCTTTACCAACTTGGCAAACATAGCTGTAACCTCTGACACAGTTGTGTATATGTGCTTTGCTGATGGATGTCACCTGAAGGTGCCAGAAACCTTGCAGCAAGTGTCATTACCATCCTTATTTTTCAGATGAGGAAGCTATGGTTGGAAGAGTTGAGTTTTGTTATCTCCTAGGTCACATAGCTCTTAGTAAAACCAGAATTTGACCACAGCTCAAAGCACAGACCATGAAAAGGTGCACAGAAAGAAGGCATGGGAAATGTTCAGTGTGGCTACAATGTAATGGAAAAGTAAGAAAATCTGGAGAGATGACTGTGAAAGGGATTGCATCATTACTAATAATACTGGTTGATTTTGTGTCAACTTCACACAAGCTAGAGTCATCAGAGAAGAGGGAGCCTCAGTTGAGGAAATGCCTCCATGAAATTCAGCTGTAAGACATTTTCTCAAGTCATGATCAATGGGGAGGGCCCAGCCCATGGTGGGTGATGCCATCTCTGAGCGGGTTGTCCTGGCTTCTATAAGAAAGCAGGCTGAGCAAGCCAGGGGCAGCAAGCCTGTAAGCAGCATCCTCCATGCCTCTGCATCAGCTCCTGCCTCCAGGTCCTTGTCCTGTTTGAATTCCTGTCCTGTCTTCCT
Organism: Ondatra zibethicus; assembly: GCA_004026605.1. NCBI lineage: Eukaryota > Metazoa > Chordata > Mammalia > Rodentia > Cricetidae > Ondatra > Ondatra zibethicus. Next base: position 32,950 of record PVIU01015984.1, read on the forward strand.
TCAGTGATGAACAGCAATTTGGAAGTGCAAGCCAAATAAATCTTTTCCTCCCCAACTTGCTTTTTGGTCCTGGTGTTCCATCAATTGCCAGAGACCAGCTCCAAGTCAGAGAAACTGGAGAGAGATGTGGAGTCACTGGCTACACAAACACAAAAAAGACTTATGTGGGGGAGAAAAACCTAATACTTCTTCTCTTCTGTCTTTATTTTTCTCTTATCCCTTTTATACCACCTAAGATAAAAATCTCTACCCAAGAAGGAAATCACCTCACAACCATAGGTTACATATTTTCAAAAAACAAATTAAAATCTTTACACAGGAAGAAATCACATTATGATTACAAGTTACGTTTTTCTTAGAAGCCCCAAAGTAATTAAACATTTTCCTTTGTATTAATTTCCCCACCTTCACATCTTCATTCCAAAGCAATGATTCTTTCATTATTTTTAATAAGGTTCTAAGCAAGCCAAGAATATTTCAGCCAATTCCTTTGTACTGGCAGGCAGTTGTTTGCAGTTCAGTGTAGTTAATTCCCATCCTATTTCTATTCTTCAAAACCCTACTCAAGTAGTCTAGCTAAACATCTATTTTTTCTCTTTTCTTTACACACAATAGGGTCATATAATTTCCTTTATACAACTTTGTTTTTTCAAAATGCACACCAAAACCTGTGATTAATTCTGTAAGCTGCATGACCAAGGAACTCATACCTAACCTTGGGTGTAGGGACAGAATTGCTGTATTTGATCATCAACCTATTTTTCTACACACAGAATTCATGGATCTTTAATTCATGAAACTTCCTTGTTTTCATTTTCCATCCTAGGCAAATCTCTCATCTCAAAGCATCATAGCTCCACAAAAATCATCTTCATTATGATCTGCAAGTAAATTGCCCAATGAGGAGTGGGATTTTCCTGTGAAAAACACTATGCTATATATAGTCTAATTCTTTCACATAGTAGCCACACTGTGCCAAATACAGTAGGAACACTATAGCAGCAAGCAGAAGGCACAACAGAAGCAAGGGACATTCTGAACACAATTCCCCCAAGCCTTTGCCTTTCCAGGGTACACCTATGACAGCTGTGATTTCTAGTGAGCTATACTCCATAAGCTTCATTGCTGACTGCAGCTCCTCTGACATGGTCACTACCAGTCAGAGAACAGAAATCCTAACTAAGTGTAGGCAGAGGCTGCCCCATGTTGGGTGCCAATCTGTAGGCAGAGGCTGCTCATTTGTTTCCAGTTGCCCAGACCTGAAATAATCATACAGAAACTATATTATTTGTGATACTGTTTGGCCAATAGCTTAAGTGTATTACTATATAGCTCTTATATCTTAAATTAACCCATTTCTATTAATCTGTGTATTGCCACATGGTTGTGACCTACCAGTAAGGTTCCATCTGGTGTCTGTCTCCTTTGGTGGCTCCTTGGCCTCTCATTGGCTCTGCCTTCTTTCTCCCAACATTCAGTTTAGTTTTCCTACCTAGCTCTATTCTGCTAAGCCACTGGCCAAAACAGCTATACTCATTAATCAATAAAAGCAACACATAGACAGAAGGACTTCCCACACCAACTAAGATACTAATTTTTCCCTAATTCTTTCAAGATCCTGCCCACCTCCAGACATACCCAACTTTTTGCTCCCTTTCCCCTCTATTAAATAAAACAGAAACAAGAGGAAAAAACCCAACAAACAATCCCCCCCAAACAAGAATTAAAACAGTCAAGCAAGAACCCAATGAGACAAAGCATTCTACTCCATGGGAAGAAAACCCATACTAGACACTGCTGAAGTATTCAGGAACCTGACTCTAATATGTCACAGACCTAGTGGAAAATCTGCTACTATCTTTCTGTTAAAGGAATGTAGCATTAAAATGAAACCAATGACTTACTGCTATTCACACAGATCAGTGCATCACTCAGCCAGCATATATGTATGTGCATATATATATTTAAATATAACCTGCTCAGTCTGTATCATGTTACTTCTATGCATGTTTTCAGACCTGACCATTTAGTATTGAATAACAAACTAGTGTGTTCTGACATGGAGAAGAGCTCCTCATTCTTGAGTTGCCTGTAGCTCTCTGTGTAGAGATGAGGCCCTGTGTGGTTTCCTTTTTCTTTCTTTATCATGACTAATTTTTCATTCAGTAGTGAGTTGTTCAATTTCCACAAATTTGTATATGTTCTGCTGTTGATGCTATTGTTGATGTCTAGCTTTGCTCAAAGGTAGTAAGATAGAATGTATGGTGCTATTTTATTTTTTTAATAATTATTGAAACTTGTTTTGTATCTTAGTATGTGGTCATTTGGGGGAAAGTTCCATGAGCTGCTGAGAAGAAGGTTGGATGTTCTGTGGAAGATTTAGATTCAGCATCTCTCTGCTTAGTTTCTGTCTGGATGACCTCTCTACTAGTGAGAATGGGGTATTAAAGCCACCCTAACACTGTATAAGGGCCAATGTGTCACTTTTAGCTGTCTTTTAGGTCTTCTTTTATGAACTTTAGTCCGATTGCATTTGGTTCATAAATGTTTACATTATCTTGGTGGACTTTTGCTTTGATGAGTATGTAGCATCTTCCCTATCCCTTCTGATTAGTTTTGCTTTGAAGCCTATTTTGTTAAGTATTAAAATATCTACACCTGGTTGCATCTTGAATCTCTTTGCTTGGAATACTTTCTCTATCCCTTTGCTCCAAGGTACAGTCTACCTTTGTTGATGAAGTGTGTTTCTTGGAGGCAGGAGAAAGATGGCTCCTGTTTTCTAATGCAATCTGTTAGTCTGTGTAATTGTACCTTACTTTCTATGTCCAACCCAGAAAAGTTTCTTCACTCTCTGTGTTTCAAGTTCTCATTTCTGCTTAACCATGTGGCAGCCTTCTCTACCCTGAATCAACATTGATCTGCCAGATCTTTCTTTTTTTTCTGTTTTCTTTTGATGGTCCAGGGGCTCAAATCCATGCTGTTGTATATGGTAAGCACATATTCTACCACTGAGCTACATCTGGGGTCCAGCTGTCAAGATTCTGTTGTATGGGTATCGTGATGAGCTGTGTGCTTCTCAGTAAACTCCTCAATCCACATGCTGCTTGGTGTCCTCCACATACTACCCAATCAAAACAAAATACAGAAAGATCATGTCACTATTCTACATATCTGTCTTAAATACAATGAAATCTGACCTTTTTTTCTTCCATGACCTCGAAAGCCTATGACCCTCATCACTTTCCTGTCATTCTCTTGTTTCAATACTGTATTGGCCTAAGTGCTTCTCTTTTTATTGCTATTATAATCACTATTATTATCCTTAAAATTAGCATGTAAAGTAATGGCTTTCATCCTGACATTTTTGTACATACTTTTCTTTTTGCTGGTTCTCTCCCACAGAGTCATCCTGCCTACCTGCTGGCCCTCATTCCTACCTCCTGGTGCTTTCTGCTACTTCACGATGAATTTCTTGACACTCTTCAAATGCTGATTTATTCCTCAGTATTTGCACCTCCTTTGTACGGACACTGTCAATTTTACAATGACTTTCACCGTCACTTCATTTGAAAGTATTTTTCATTTTTTCTTCTATAAGGCTGCCTGAGAAGCCCGTTTTAGATCTTCCACTCCTGCCATTTTCTGTGTTTCTATTATGCCTTGATATTTCCCAGGGTTCCTGAAGCCCCACTACATGAGCGTTCCTGACTCTTGCCTCTGGAATGTGCTCTTAGGAGCACTGCTTGGGCTTTGTTCATGGATTGTTGTAATAAGGTGAGCAGGCTGTGTCCCACCACCCGACTAGCTTAACCCCTGAAATAATCACACAGAAACTGTATTCATTTAAACACTCCCTGGCCCATTAGTTCTAGCCTCTTATTGGTTAACTCTCACATCTTGATTCAACCCATTTCTAATAATCTGTGTGTCACCACGAGGTTGTGGCTTACCGGGAAAGATTCAGCATGTCTGACCTGGCAGCTCCATGGTGGCTCTCTGGCTCTGCCTTCTTCGCCCCAGAATTCAGTTCTGTCCTCCCCACTTATCTAAATTCTGCCGTATCAAAAGGCCAAGGCAGTTTCTTTATTCAACCAATGAAAGCAACGCACAGTCAGGAGGACCTCCTACACCAGTGGATCAATCCTCAAACCTTTAAAGCACCTCGCCTGTGGTAGGTGCTTTGTGATCGTAAGCACAGTGAGAGAATGCTCGTTGTGCCAGACATAGCTAGGACCCATAGTCCATACTCCGAGTCAAAGGTGATGGGTCCTACACGTAGAAAAGTCACTGTCATTCATAGTTACAATAATGTCTATTTAAATACTGAATCGCATTTCCAGTCCTGATTGCTACCAATTAAAAATTATTGGTGGTAGTTACTGTTGAAGGGGATGTGTGAGGAGGGTCATTATTTTATACCATTGGAGAAGTTTAAATTGCCACTCAAGTAATTTGGTAATAAATATTAATGGGAAAAATGTAGACTCCTGGCAATATTCTTAGATGGATTCTGTATTATAGATTTAAAACCACACAGGATAACCTTTGTTCAGGTTTTGTTTATAATATTAAAAATGGACATTCTTAGGTCCTCGAATAGTAAAAAATTTGAATGTTTATGACATGTTCATTTAATAAAGCACTATGCAGCTTCTAAAGAGCATAAAGTAAATTTGTATATATTAATTTCTTGGGAGAATTCAGCTGCCATAATGTTGAAAACTGGAAGTTAAAGAACAGCCAGCAGAGTGTATCCATCGTTCATAAAAACCAGAAGGTAAACGTAGCTCTCTGTATCTGTGTGCTTGCATCTTCACAAATGAGAAGAGAACTGGAACACAATGACCCCGGGCCCAGCTTTGTCCCTGTGGAGGAAGGGGATGGGAAAGGAACTGCACACCTTGCCTTTTCATACTGACTATAACATACGCATGTTTTAGTAATAAGTTCAAAGTAAAAATACACACTTTATAAAGTTGAATGTTTCTTCCAATAAAGTATAACAAGCATTTAAACTGACAAGGCATGGGTTCTCTTACCTTAGGCAGAAACATATATGAAGTAAACATGTTTGAATTTTACATTTGAAATTAAATCAGAATTAGGATAACATCAATGAAAATCTGAAAATCTTGATAAAAATTCAATTCTATGAAATTATTATAATATATGAATTATGAAATTATTGTTCTATATTATACTATATGAACTATGAATTGTTAAGTGAGAGAAGTAGAAAGCATATAAGTAGGAACTTAAAAATGAGAAACAATCAGAAAAGGACGCCTCCCCAACGTCTAAGCCTGATGATTTTGCCAGCGAGTGCTCGGAAATGGAAGAGGTCTGCAGCATAAAACCAGACACAGGAACAGACAAACTATAAAGTCACTTTACACGTTTCATAGAAATGGAGATCTGTGCGTGTGCGTGTCAAACACATTCATAAGCACGAACACACACTATGAAAAAGAGTATGTTTGCTCCTTACTGGGAAAATGAAGTGTGAAACCGGAGAATCAGACAAATGGAGCAATATTTGGAAGAAAAAGTGGACAGGATGAGAAGGGCAGAGAAACTAGAGAAAGAAAAACAGTTCACACAGAAAGGCCGTGTGCAGACCCAAACCACACTTTCCGCTGGAGCCTCAGGCCACTCAAACTTGGAAAAGATCCTGCTTTTCCCTGTGCAGCAATGGGCTTGGAGTTCCAGAAGCAGTGATTTTTTTAACCTTATGCTTTGAGTAATACATTAGTAAATAAAGTATTTTAAAGTCGTGGAATACAAGGAACAATGGGCAGATAGACTGATGAGCCCAGAGACTTTTCTCTTTTCAGTAAACTGATAGGTCGTCAAAGCTTCAGAAAACACACAGGATTTGAATCATGGAAACAGTATGTGCAAAGAAATTGTCAGTGCTGAGATGGTTGCCTGCGTCAGGCAAGATGCAGCCAAAGAAAGAGAACCCACTCCAATTATTTAAAGCAGAAGAAGAGGGCAGATTTAGAGCAGAAATTGGTTCCATGTGTGATATGAGACTTGAAATGACAGATGGCTATTGCTGAGCCAAGAGATTAGAAATAGCGGGAAGCCACCAGGACTCCATAGCCAGGGCAGTCACAATGCACCTCCTTTTAAAGAATTCTACCATAAATTAACTGGACAGGGACTTGGGGTTCAGGTTCTATTTTGCTTTTCTAAGGGATCTCATTGCTTGCTCTGGAGGAAGAGGGTTGGAACTCCAGATGATGGAGATTTGAGGTCCAAGGGAAGAAAGCAGCTTAATACAGAACACATGGAAACTGGTCAGTCTCTTCTTTTCTAAAACAAAAGTTTCTAAATGTATTGCAGAAGCATAATTCTCTGAAATACATCTGCAGGTTGACGTAGGGACATATTTGGTCTCAAAACCCATGATATACAATGCTGGACACAAGTGTGTTCTGGTTAAGTGGTTGAATTTCAATGGTAAAGCACAGCTGCAGACATCAGGCAGCAATTTCAAAGGACATAAACAGGGAGGGGCATCTGACTGACCTGCAGTTTCTCTTGGTAATGTGGAATTCCAGAAGATACTTGCACTGTGTTCTGATGGAAAGAGTGATGAAGAACTACTATGTCCAAACATCTCCCAACCAAAAGTAGCCCCATAATTTGTGGGCCCAATGCAAAATGAGAACAATATGCTCTTGGTTTAAAAAAATGAGAATTTCAAGACAGTAACATTTGAACATTAACCAAAGTGGGAGGTCTTTCTTGGTGTGAGACCCTGCATTGCCACACAGGGTGTACTGTAGTGAAGCTGATCCTGCTTCCACACGCGAAGGAACCAGTGAGGCTTACCCACAGCCATGGTGCAGCCTTCGGAAGCAGATTACTAGTTGCTAAAAATCAGGGATGAGGATAAATGAAGAACGTGGAGATGAAGGCCCTGCCCTGGGGTTGTAGTCTTGCATATATTTGCTTAGGAAACCAATGCCAAATGACACTGGGAATTATGGTTACAGGATATTAATGCAAATAGGAAGAATGAACTTGCTAATGCATTTATCTGTCTCTGCAGGTAATTGGCTGGCACTGTCTAAAATCGTATTGTTTGTTTAATCAGAGATAATGACTCCCTACTCAAAATGTTTTATTCAGGAGCTTCCCTTAATTTTATAGGGGCCTTTGGTTGGAAAACATCTCATGGAAGGAAGAAACATTTATGTGAAGGTTAAGTGATCTCACAGATCCCACTACTGTTTATTTTTCTTTCACTGAATCCAGACAAATTATATTTAATACTTTATATTGAAAAGTACAGGATTCTGTTTCCATGAAAAGCCAAGTGTTGCTGATTGTATCACAGGTAATGGCATTTCAGGATGTTACTCTTACCTTTGCTTCTCTTATATGCACTGGGCTCTTTATAAGTGGGTTGTGTAATTTTTTTCAGAAGCTAAAGTTATTTTTATATTTTAAAAGTTGTGAACTATTTCCCTACCAAAGGGTATTAGTCCTGAGTAGGTTTTTGGTTCAGTCTGTTAAACTTCAAGGTCCTCTGTGTTGGTCAACTGAGAAAGTCCCACATTTCAGAACCAGGTGCTCTCCCACCCCTCCTCCCACTGTCAGTGACTCAGCAGCAGGGCAGTAGTCACTAACAGCCACTGTGATGGTTCCACCATCACCACGGTCATATGTTTCCCTACATGCACGCTCCACATGCCCTATAAGAACCAGATCATCACAGTCTGGCCTCTTTTTCCATGCTGGCTTAGAGGCAGCCAATAAACCACTTGAGTGAGGTCTGCTGCAGGGTGTGATTTTGTGGCATTCCTTGGCCTCCAATCACCAATTGATCCTTTCACGATTGCCTTTCTGTCTGTTGTTTGAAGGCACAGGCATCTAGAGAAATTCCAGCTCATATAAGACTGTGTCTTTGATATAGAAATGTGGCCATTTATTAAAATAAAGAGATATCTCTCTTTGAAGAGAGATGTGGTAAGTAAAAGGTTCCAGAAGTCTGGCTAGCTATTTCTCATCTCACCAGTATGTGTGCGTGTGTGTGAGTGTGTGTGTGTATGTATGTGAGAGAGAGAGAGAGAGAGAGAGAGAGAAAGAGGGAGAGAGAGAGAGAGAGGGAGAGAGGGGGAGAGAGGGGGAGAGAGGGGGAGAGAGACAGAGAGAGAGAGGGAGAGAGGGAGAACATGCCACCTAAGGGGTTGGGTATGACATCTTCATCCTATTTGCATGATGGAGTTGTTTGCTCCCCCAGCTCAACTCTCCGAGCTACCTCTGCTGATCTGAAGGAAGTGGAGACCCATGGGCCACCAAAGAGGTTCCAATGACGGCAGGAGCTAGTTGGACTAGATGTCTTACGTTATGGCTGTGGTATCTTACTTTTTCAGTGTGGTAGGGAGGTAGATGTTGAACACTACACAATAACAAGGGTTCTGTGTAGACAGTTTTAAAGATAACAGTAAGAATAGCAGACCCCTAGTCTGTTTACTGTGTCCTTGTGTCTGTAGTTCTAAACACTAGTGTTAGAATGAATGTTTGTGGGAGAAATCCAATTCCTTCTGAGTTCAATTGCATACACGTGGACATTTTCCAAATTTATTTATTTATCAAACTTGATAGTATAAAATTATATTTGTGAAAGGCAATACAATATTTTGACACATATACACATTAGAGTTGAATCTAGCTTGTCATCCAATATATTACCTTACCTGATTATCATTTCTGCATATGTAGTTTAACAGTTCCCAAATCATCTTTGTTTACGTTCTGACTTGCCTTTATTTATCCTAATTGGAAAACTGTCTTTGTTTATGGTTTGTAACATAATGTTTGATGTCTTTGTTTTGATACATTGATACTGTATGTTCTGGAATGATTGAATGGAGCTGATTAATATTTCATACTGCAAGCGCTTGTCATTTCTGTGGTAAGAACATTGGAGGTCTGCTTTCTTCTTGATTAACAAGCACAGGGCCTTATTAATTGCAGTCTGCACCCAGAGGGCAGATCTCTTAGACCCTCCCCAGCTGAGACGGGAGCGCATGCCCTTTGGCTGGCACCCCGCTTCCCCCTTTGTGCCTGGAAGCCACCCTTTCTTACCTGTCTCTCGGTAACTCCTGTGCATCGTTAGCAGTGCATTCAGAGGTCTCTCGGCTGTGCAGCCGGCCCTCACTGTGTGTGTAATCAGCTGCACAGGAGCTGTTCAAGAGGAAGGTTTAAATGGTCAGGAAAAGCTTAGCTGTGCCGACCGTGTTACCGAGATCAGTGCTGGCATTCTTCCTGTGCTTAAGCCGAAAGTAGGAAATAAATGACAGAAGAACGCTCGGTGAATGACATCCTGTTTTAGTGTGATAAGTCAGTGTTCTAATTCATATGGGAAATATATTTAATTTACTTAAATTTACTCACAATTTTTACTAAAATGAATTCTGTGGTAAGATAGAACTGGTCACCAAATATAAATAATCCATCTCTGATGGGAGATTCTGAACTTCTTGTGAGGTGGTGACAGGATAGCAACCCCCAAAACAGCAGGTGGTATGGGGTTCACCAAGACCCTTCTAGGCATTGATCATGTTCCCCTTTCTTATTGAGGTAACAGAAGGCACTAGTGACTTCTCCACTAAGGACAGACCCCACACTGTCCCAAGAAGGTACTGGAGGGAAGGAAGGAATGGGCTTTTCTCGATCTGAATGTAGGGTAGTATATTTGTTATTGTTCTTACTGCTGACAAAGGACAATTTAAAGGTGAAGGTGTTTATTTAGCTGACAGTTCAGGGGACCGTTTCGTCAGGGTGGGGGGGGAGCATGACGCACAAGAGAGAGGCAGGATCAAGGTAGCATCCACCAGGTGAGACTGTATCATCAGTCAAGAAGCAGAACGAGCAGGAAGTGGGACCAAGCTATCAACCCTGAGGATCCACTTCCTCAAGTGAAGCTCTACACCTTAAAGGCTCTTCAAGCTTCCCATGGCAGCTCGCTGCTGTCTGTAACTCCAGTTCCAGGGGAACTAACACAGGCATACATGTAGACAAAGCATCAATGAACATGTAATAAAAATAAATTATCTTTAAAAAAGGATACCACAAATAAGTAAATTGAAACAAACACTGGAGAGTAGTTGAGTGTCCCCAGCAAAACAAGAGTCCTATGCCCTGCGTGCTTGCACTTTCTCACTGCTGCGGCAAATTCCCAGTAAAACAAATTGAAAGAGGAAATTTTTGTTTTGGTTCACAGCATCAGATGTTGATAGTCTGACACCTTGATGTTTGCAGAACACTTTGGTGGAGATTTTTCCATTTCATGATGGAAAGAAGCAGGGAAGAGAAGAATCTGTAAGGGGCCTAGGCCTGGCACCTGAGGGTATTTTCCTGGTAACTAGTTCCTCCAGCTAGGTCCTACTCATTTGTAGTTTCCTCCCACTAATGTTACCACATCATGAAACTGGCCTGCCGTTGATCCATTCACTGGGTCAGCACCCTTAGATCTCCTCGCTTCTCTTCACATGTCCACCCAGAAACACAACATGTATGTGAGCGACCTTCTCAATTCATGCTTAGTGTACCCACCAATCCCCACTTAAAGAGCTGTACCACAGTGTAAACTGAATGATGCCCTCCTGGAGGAAGTCCTTCTGTAAACTATGGGAGGAACTACGATTGTGCTTGGGGTATGACAGAATCTATTCCACACAGAGTTGTATCTGACCGTGGGTGGTAACGATGTGTACTGGGTCACATTTTAAGGTGCACCCATCTAAAAGAATTGGTCTACACAAAGGAATAACACAGAGTTAAGATATGTTACGATGGGGCTGGGGTGGAACAAACTGAATTCACCAATAGGTGAATTGCTGAACAGGGTATAGAAAGTGGGATTGTTGGAGTACGGCATAGTCAGTCATGGGACTGCTGTGCATGCTTACATAGAGATCTCAAAATACCCGATGTTTAGAGAAAGAAGGATGTGGAATAGCATATGGCTTACGTTCTTAACAAAGGCCATATGTTTTTGTTTATATGTATGTACATTTTTTATTATACTGGAAAACATACATAAAATTCCTGGCAAAATCTACCTTTGGAGAGGGAAGAATCAAATTTAGACTAGGGAAAGTAAGTAGAAGGAATTCCAGTTTTATGCAGAATGCCTTATTGAACTTCCTTTTCAAACATATTTGAATCAAGAATATTAAAATATTAACAGCTTCAACACTGACTGACAGGTAGCTTCATGGGTATTTGATGTTTCATTTGTACCTGTCCATATTTTTATGTTTCCCAGGAAAATCAACACAGTAATGTGACTGCACTTTTAGTCAATTATGGCTATAAGTTATCCAGATATCTGCTCCAGTGATACTGAGGAACAGGAAGTGTAAACTCTGCCATCTTCTAGAGAAACCCCGATGTCCACAGGCAGTTTAGCAGCCTTGGATACTGGTGTTCCAATGGCGGGCCAGGAGGACAGTGATGACACTCACACAACTTTCTAAAGCAAGAAAATCCTAGAAATGAAACTCAACTTTCATCACTAAGGACCACAGAGAGCTTCGAAAATCCATGGTATCCATCCCAGGCCATTTTCTATACAACCTTTTCGTGGATGTTTTCCTCCCTTAACATTATGACAAGGCCTTTTTTAGTTGGATAAAACTTGTTAAATGTAGTCTCTTCCAATGAGGAATTGTGTGAGTTCTAGGCTGTTCTATACAATGAAAGTGTCAGTCAAAGGAGAAACAAAAATTTAAAGACTCTTGGCTTAGCAGGCTCAGCCTTGCTAGGAATGAACCCTCACTCTGACTAACTTGTTACCAAGCTCGTGCTTGGCTTTGAGGATGTTTTGTTGTGGAACTTTGGTTCCCAAATTAATAAGCAATTAATTAGCAATCGTTTGATCATGAGGTCCCACTTTTTTTCTCATTAAAAAAAATCATTGTTGTACTTATGGTTAAATTGTAGTTGTTTATTTAGTGGAGACAAATTGAGAAGTTATTTCATAATATTGAGCTAGATAAACTCATAGTTACAGGAACTTAAAAAAAGATTTTTGCTTTAGTCATTAATTTAACTCACCCACCATCTACATTGTCCTTCCTAAGTCCCAGGTATTTTGAAAGACACTGAAAATATCATGAAACTACAGTTTCTACATTCCAGCTGCTGGTAAAACATTAAGAAAAACATGTGTGTAAACATTTATTGTTCAGTGAAATGGTAAAATGTAACCTATTATGAACAATGTTGAGCCTCACGAGGTAGGATAAATACTCTCTCTTCTCTTCTTCCTCCCCCTTTCTCTGTCTCTGTCTCTCTGTGACTCTGTCTCTGTCCCTATATGTGAATGTATGAGGATACATACATACATACATATACATACACATACTACATACACACACATACATACATACATACATACATACATACACACACATATATATATATATTGAGATAGGGTATCAAATATTCCAGGCTAGTCTCAAATCCACTGTGTGTTTGAAGCTAGCTTTGAACTCATGGTCAACCTCCCTGGTACTGGGGTTACAGGAATGCACCTCCACATCTGAACTTGCTTGTTTGTTTTGCATGAGCAGCTCACAACTCAGCTCAGCATAAAGTACTAAATAAATTGAATACGTACTTATATTATCTTATATTCTTTGGATCACCAAAACAAAATGTACCAATCTGGTGGCTTATAAACATTATCAACCTGTTTGTTTAATTTCTCCAGGTGGCATCAGTAGATTTTCTGGAGGAGCTGCGTTCCTAAGATGGCATTTTCCCACCGCACTTTCATGATCAGGTAGGTAAACACATTTCCACAGGCTTCTGGAAGGGCACTAATAACTTCTTTGAGGGCATCCATCATGACCAAATCCCCTCAAAGGTCCCAGTCCTCTCAAAGGTCTATTTCTGAGTCTACTACACTGGCTATTGTGTTTCAACACAAAGACCAGGCTCTTTGTGAATGAGCAAGTACTGAGAGTTAAGAGTGATTGTGACAATATATGTTATTTTTTGGGGTCAGATGTTACTATGTGCAGTGGGTTTACCTAAAGAGTTGTTTAAGGGGGTGCTTCAAGAAAGGAGCATATATAATCTTTAAACATTTTAAATGACTTTTTTTTTGTGTCATTTTCTGCCAATTCTGCTAGACTTTCTTGAGGGCCTCTTTCTTATGTATTTATAACGTATATACTAATTGGGATTTCAGTGTGTGAACAGAGCAAACTCTTAAGAAGCAAAATAGCCTTTTGGATCCTGGCCCATTAGGGCACGGTCTGGGGTACTATAAGCACAGACAGAAAGCGTGCTCGCTTTCTCTTGGGTGGTGGTTGGAGATCTGATTGCAGCTCCCAGCACACACAGAGCAGAGGACCCCAGTGGCTCTCTACCTTGTTGCTCATGAGCGTTCCCCAAT
>PVIU01015985.1:0-46444 GCA_004026605.1 Ondatra zibethicus
GGCAGGGAAAGGTGTTTATCACTCAGAGCCGATGAGTGACAAGGGCCTGGGACAGTTGGGGACTTGCACAACTTACTCACAGGCAGATAATACAGTCAGCAAATGAGTCAGAGATTTGAACACACACAGCACAAGAGAAGACTAGGGCTTTGTCTTGACAGCCATTCGGGGACTCAAGTGACCAGTGCAGAAGTGTTAACAGCAGAACGCTCCTGCAATTAGCAGCCAGTTCACACCGGGGGCCACTGTGCCGGATGTTCCCAGAGCATGCTGCCATCTCGAGTGGAAGGTGGAAATTACTGTGAGACATTCGCCACTGAGATCAAACTGCATGCCTTGTTAGACTGCCATTCCACACAAAGGTTAACAATCTGGAAAACTGAGGCAGTGTGCATGGATTCTGAAAGCATTCTTGGTAGCTTAGCCCAAATCCGGGGAGGCCCAGCCTCTTCCAGAGCTACACGCCCTAAATGCTAATCACTGGGCTAGTGTACCCCAGAACTGGACAGGTGGTGGTTGAGAAAAGAAAGTCATAGGGACACTGAGTGTGTCATTAGGCCCCTAGATTCCTTGCAGGTCACTGCCACACCACCCTGCCCTGCTGCCCAGTGGGGTCTCCGGGCCTTGATCTGGGGCCAGGTACTGTGCAATGACATGAGCTCAGAAGGCAGGGGTAGATTTTAATTTTACTTTTGAATTTTACTTTTTTTCTTTCATTGCTTCTGTTTGTGCAAGTGTGTCCTCCAGTTTGTCTTCTTCCCACCAGGCAGAGAATTCCCCTTCCTGATAGGTTTGTCTAAGATGAAGGTTTGTGCTTGCTAAGAAAACAGGCACACTTGAAGTGAGCTCTAGCGTATTTGGAGTTTGGAGACTCTCCAAAGGTACAGGCCTGTCAGGAGGTTGGTGCTCTGGCCTTTTCCTTTTGAGTCAGGCACAAAAGAGAGTAACAAGTGAGAGGCTCACCGTCTCCACTGGGAGCTTTGGTGAAGGCTCTCTCTGTCGTCTCCATTAGAAGCTTTGGTGAAGACTCTGTCGTCTCCATTAGAAGCTTTGGTGAAGGCGCTCTCTCTCTCTCTCTCTCTCTCTCTCTCTCTCTCTCTCTCTCTCTCTCTCTCTCTCTCTCTCTCTGTTGTGTCTCCACAGTCGAATAATTTAGTAATCCACTCTATGGTGAGATATTTCCATGACCAGCAGACCCTGAAGGGGCACGATATTGACCAACACAGCCCTGAGGAGGGGGCCAAGCCCCATTTTATTACTTGCACGGTGGAACATGACTCTATCCGACTGCCCCTGGAGCACCTAATGGAAGAGCAGATGGCAGGTGAGTGACCATGGGAACTGGCCTAGTCCTCAGTGACAAGAACAGAGAGGCCACACAGAGCCTGGTTCACTCATCCTATGGATGAGAAGTATTCTGATCTGGTGTGTACCACATTTGATTGGCTCATTAGAAGCTGATGGCCGTTTACGAGCAGCTAATATGAATAGCGCTGCTACAAGCTGCTCTGTGGGAGTGGGAGTGTGGGCAGGTCCTGTTCTGGGGCTTATGCCTAGGGGCAGAATTGCTGGGCCATACAGAAACGGAATTTGACAGATTCTTGGGTAAACGCAATCAGCCTTAACCTTTGCTTTCCAGTGTCACCATCTAACACAACCACTGGCAGTCTCTCGTCCCTGTCAGAGCTTCTGTCTGTCTCTTCTGTCATGGACTGTGCCTCTGTGGGGTTTTGGTGCCTAGCATCTTTCCATGTTGCCTTGGTATAGATCTCTTCTGTAGGAATGTCTATTTGTGTTCTTGCTTGTTTTGGGTTTTCCTTTTGGTGTTTAGTGCTTACTGGAGATTGACAGCACACCAGTGCTCGACCCTAATGGGTGCCTTTATCCCCTTGCCCTAATTTTTATTGGAGTACCTATCTTTTTATTGACTTACAGGAATTATGCATACATTTGACACAAATCAACAGTTTTGATGAAGTCAAATTATTTTACTTTTATTTCTGTTTTGTCTCTGTGTCATATCTAAGAAGACTTCAACCTGCCCCAGATCATGAAGATTTAGTCCTGTTAGGAGATTCCCAGCTTCAGCTCTTACAATTAATTAAGTCTGTGGTGCACAGTGAGCTAGGAGGAGTTCGCTTCTTTGTATGAGATTGACATTTTGTTTTCTATTTTGAAAACTTTATGTGCTACAGTACAGTCTACATACTAATAACCCTGTAATAGAATGATTTGCGATAGCTTGAGTTAACCCCTTGCTTCCAATCTTTGTGTCCTTAGATCCGATAAATTGCTCAGAGATGGGTGGTGACCATGATTAGTGACAGTCATAAGGCCCACCCAGACATCTTACAGGACCCATCTGTGTGTCCCTCTAGTGTAATGGAAACTGGCCTGGGTGTTCCCAACTTTGGTTCCAGAGGGCAAGGGCATCACATCATGATATGGTGATTCTCTCCTAACCCTCAAGCCAGGAATGCCCTTTGGGAGCACCCATCAGCTGTCCCAGATGGGACTAGAGGGGGAGGCAGCTCCAGCCTCTGAGAGTCGCCTTCAGATGGATTCCTTTGCTGGGTTTCGTCTGGTGTCTGACTGTATCTGGCCCATGAGTACTGGCCTGCTGTCTGCTGTCCGTCCATCTTTTTACCACATTAGTTCATAGGAATTAGTTTTTCTGGTGTTAGTGTTCTTTTAAATAATTTTTCAAAACATGAGTGAATTTTCCTACAAATTTCTGCTGAAGGAAATTTAATGAATGTGTCTCATGGAAGAACAGAAGATATTGAAGAGGGCTTGCATTTTCTTTCTTTCTTTTTTGAGACATAATTTCTCTGCATAACCTTAACTGTCCTGGAATTAGCTCTGTAGACCTAGCTGGCCTTGAACTCACAGAGACCCTCCTGCCTCTGCCTCTTGAATGCTGGGAATAAAGGTGTGCCTTTTCTCTTTCTCATGCATTCATTTGTTTGTTCTTTCTTACTTTTTTCTTTTCTTTTTTTTTTTTTGGTGGGGAGCATGGTTGCACACAGTCATGGCAATGCAGAAATCTGTCCCAAGAACCAGGGGGTTATAAAGGGCTTGCTCAGGCTGACTGTCCTTGCCCAGGTTCCTCTAAAGAGTGTCTGTCTGGTCAGGCGGTGGTAGCGTGTGCCTTTAATCCCATCACTTGGGAGGCAGGAGGATCTCTGTGAGTTCGAGGCCAATCTGGTCTACAAGAGCTAGTTCCAGGACAGGGTCCAAAGCTACAGAGAAACCTGGTCTCAAACAAAAGAGTCTGTCTGCTGATGGGACAGCCAGCTATTAGACCCCACTGACTGTGGGCAGTGTTTGGCTGGAGTCTATTCCAATTCTCTGTGGAACTTTCGTCACTTGTCCCTGGAAAGTCCACTCTTTGCTATGTCTGCCTGGATGTGTCTGCTAACGCGCCTCTGAAGATGTTTGCCTGTTGCCATGGCGCTACTCACCACCCAAGCCCTGCAGCTGTGAGGACAGCCTGAGACCTGAGTTTCTCATTGGCAGTGCCTTAAATTCCCCTTCTAATATTTTCTGAACTTGAATAGCACATTCCTTTTTTAAGAAATGTAATTATGGAGTTATTTGCCTGGCTAACCTTAGGGTATGTGTTTTGAATCTCAGAGGTCACTTTTGTCCCAGTGTCGAAGGTGAGCGGGCAGGCAGAGGTTGAGGATGTCCTGGCGGCTGTCCGCCCCACCACATGCCTTGTGACCATCATGCTGGCTAATAACGAGACTGGCGTCATCATGGTGAGTCAGCCCTTTCCTTTTCAAGGAGGCCTCAGGGGAGAAGGTGCTTGACTTGGGATTTCCCTGTGTCTCCACTCGGCCTGTTCTTTTCGTGTCCTTGAGTTCCATGGCTCTATCTGCCTCCTGCCGCTCTCACATCATGTCATTCGTTCCGTCCCCATCAAATCAGAACCACACACTGCTTCAGCTGCTTGCCTCTTCCCACTCCAGCCTGTCCCCGAGATCAGCCGACGTATTAAGGCCCTGAACCAGAGCCGGGCTGCCTCCGGCCTGCCCCGAGTCCTCGTGCACACAGATGCTGCCCAGGCACTGGGGAAGAGGCGAGTGGATGTGGATGACCTGGGTGTGGACTTCCTGACTATCGTGGGACACAAGGTATGTGTGCAGGGGCCACCTGCCCTCCGCCTCCTCGACACAGCGGAGGGGAACCCTCAGCCCCACTGTCCCTTTCTGCTTATGTCACTGCTGTCACCTAGTGAGCTCCAGGTGCCTGTCAAGGACCAGGTGCTGAGAAGCCATGACAGCAACTCAGGAAGGGCTTTGTCCTCAGTGCATGTGTGGGACAGGACCAGTAACAGCTAGGCTGACGCCTGGCAAGCCAGGACACGGGTGGCAGGACACCCCAACCACAAGGAGCCACGGGAGGACATAGCGGGCTCTGTGGAGGATTGGATGGCAGTGGGTTTGGTACACAGAGAGTGCTGGTTGCAGGGGCCTCATCTGCCCATGTGGAGGACCCCACTAGCATGGAAGAAGTGAGTCCAGGAAACTGTGACTTCCTTGGTTAAACTGTGACTTGGTTAAACTATGGCTTCTCAGCAGGAAGGTTTGGTCTTAGTGGCTCCTGAAGGCGCAGTACAGGGGGACAAGGTCATAGCAAAGACCTTGGCTTTCTGGCAGCTGCGAGAACCTGACATTGTGTGCTGTTTGGCAGCATAGTCCTTAGCTGGTCCCTAAAGGTGCACACAAGCTGGCCTGACACTGTGACCCTTAACCCTTTGCCTCATATCACTGGGGGGCATAGAGTCATGTGTAGGAAAAGCCCTTGTTCTAGCCCCTTCCCTTCACAATCCCGTTATACTGCGTCTCAACACGGCCGAAACGGGAGTCCAGCACCTGCCCTTCCTCGGGCTGGGGCTCTGCCCTGCACCTGGGGGTTCCTGTGACTCTCATACACCAAAGTGGTGGCAGATAGACAGCCAGGCCACAAGGAACCAGCAGGATGGTGCTTCCCCTGAACACTTCTGAACCTCTGACACTCAGACACAAGCGGAACAGGTCACCAAGCAGTTCCCAGTGAGTAAATGACTGGCTTTTCCTTCCAGTTCTACGGTCCCAGGATTGGTGCTCTGTATGTACGAGGGGTCGGTAAACTTACCCCCCTGTACCCCATGATGTTTGGAGGTGGACAAGAACGGAATTTCAGGCCAGGGTAAGGTTGAAAGCCTACAAGCTTCTGCCCGGCTGGCCACATTACTGTCCCGTTTCTTCGCCGTTTCTGTCACCCCAAATCAGAATTGCTGCTGACTGATTTCTACAGCGGGTCTCAGTCCTGCAGTCTCTCGGGGTGACTCGGAGCACATGATAGGAGTCCTCTCTCATAAATACTTCAGGGTGTTGGATTCCCTGCGTGCTGCGGCGCTCTGTTGTTCTCTTCAGTAGGGGCTCAGTGGGTACAAAAGGGGCTGTTTTCCTTTATGAGAACCCTGAGTCTCCATTGCATACTTGGTAACCCCAAATCTGTGTCAATACCACCTTTGTTAGAACGTCTAAGAAGACGGGGAGACAGAAACAATGCCATGGCGGTTCCTCGGCAAGTGTTCCACACCCAGAACCATCCTGGAAACAGTGGTAAGGGAAGGCAAGAACTGCCTTGATAAAGCCTGCAGCCAGCCAGAAGAAACAGTAGGCAATCCCTGCTCTAGCCCATCCACGCAGGACAGTGTGCTGTCCCACACCAGCCATCCCCAAACGGACACTCAGGCGTCCACCCACGTGGGCTGTCTGGGGGCATCCACAGCCCCACTGTGGTGTCAGTACAGACTCTAAAGAGACCCTAGAGCCTCCACCCGTCAGTAACAGAACACATCCTCCTTAGATATCAAGTGAGCACAGCCCAAGGGAGAGCTGTGGTTTCTCCATCCCACTGGTAGCATTTGGGATACACACTCTTCCTGCAAAACAGAGTCTGAGAGAGCCTGAAAAGGAAGAGCAGAAAAGTTAACCAAGATGCAGATTCTCATGACGTGTGAAAATGGCCAGGTTTCATGCCTTTAAGAAAGATCTTAAAGCAAAGGGAAGAAAACATCAGTGGATGCCAACCCCAAGAGAACGATGTGAGACAGCAAACACTGAGATTCAGTGAATCTTGGGCACACTTGGAATGTGAGAACCGGATGGAAGTAGCTGTATGAGGATCCAAGTGGACGTTTCAAATCTAGAAAGTGCAGTAACCCGAGTGGATATGTGGACAGACTCGCCAGTGGGAAAGCGAGAAAAAGGAAAGAAACCTGAACTGAAAGAATAACAGACATGAGACACCAGGAAAAGGACAGAGCGCCAAGGACCTCTGAAGCCATGAAAAATGGTGTGGCACACACGTCAGTCAACTCCCCACGGAGAAGACAGAGGACAGGGCTTAAAGGGTCACCTGAGGATTCGGCCAGCCCTGGTGGCACACACCTTTAAGCCCAGCATTCAGGAAGCTGAGGCAGGTGGATCTTTGTGAGTCTGAGGCCAACCTGGTCTACATAGTGAGTTCTAGGACAGCCAGAAATACAGAATGAGACCCTGTCTTGAAAAAAACAAAGAGAACGCCAAAATAATAATAATAATAGTGTGTGACAAATTTAGGAAGAGACGTAAGCACAGATTCAGAAAGAGAGGGGCACAAAACAAGCAAAAAGTCAAGATAAACCCAAAGAAATGTATGCCAGGGCATTTGAAAGTGGAATAATGGGAGTCGTGAAAGCAAACAGAAAGAGCGCATCTGATGGGCAAGGGGAAAACGCTTTGAATGACGTGGCCTTTGCATCTGAAGTGATGGAGGCCAGCGGATGGTTGTGCACGCAGCTGGGAGACATTAGAATCCCACACCTGGGGAATGGGTCTTCACAACTAAAAGAGGAGATCAATGTGTTGCCAGATGAGGAGAAACTAAGAGAAGCTGAGGCCTTCTCCTCTTGGGCTTTTCTGAAGCTTAAAAAAATCGTTGATAGTTTATGAAAGATTAGAACACTCTGATATGGTTACCAGTGTATATAAAGAGAACATTTAAAATGATTGCACAAAGGCAAAGCTATAGAAAAAGGGATATTCCTATATTTGTTTGTCATTTTTAGGCAGGTCTAATGTGGCTCAAGCTAGCCTTGAACTTCTGACCCTCCTGCCCCAACTTCTTAGGTTCTACAGGGCATGGTCACCATACCTGACTTGATGTCTTGTTTGAGCTGGTAAAAGGATAAAACCAATAGGCTGAAAAGTTTATTAACACATAGTCATATATGTGTTTTAGTCAGGGTTTCTACTGATGCAGCAAAACACCATGACCAAAAGCAAGTTGGGAGGAAAGGGTTCATTTGGCTTACACCTCCACATCACTGTCCATCACTGAAGGAAGTCAGGACAGGAACTCAAGCAAGGCAGGAGTCTGGAGGCAGGAGCTGATGCAGAGGCCATGGAGGGTGCTGCTTACTGGTTTGCTCAGACTGCTTATAGAACCCAGGATCACCAGCCTGGTATCACTCACAATGGGCTGAGCCCTCCCCTGTCAATCACTAATTAAGAAAATGCCTTGCAGCTGGATCTTATGGAGGCATCTTCTCAATTGAGGTTCCCTCCTCTCAGATAACTCTAGTGTGTGTGTATGTTAACATAGGGCTAGCCAGCACAATATAATATAGTAATATAATACATATAGTTAATATTTACAGCCTCTGGGAAAAAACTTTACAAGGAGATAAATAAATTTTAAATTAAAATTTAAAAAGCGTGCAGTACCTCACAAAAGCAGAGTTTAAAAAAACAGGAGCATCTAGAAGTATGGCTCAATGGTAGAACACTTGCCTAGAATAGAGCTCATCACAGCATACCCACAGTCGGGAGCAGAAAGGAAGAAGAGAGGAATCATGCATACTCAGTGCTCAGAGAGCTTTCTCCACTCTCCTCTCTCTCAATCTCTCTCTCTCTTTCTCTCTCTCTCTCTTTCTCTCTCTGAGACAGGGTTTCTTTGTGTAACAGTTCTGACTGTCCTGGAACTTGCTCTGTAGACCAGGCTGGCCTCGAACTCACAGAGATCCACCTGCCTCTGCCTCCTGAGTGCTGGGGTTTACAGGCATGTGCCACCACCTCCACTCTTAGACAATCCAGGACCCAAATCCAGGGAATGGTGCCGCCCACAGTGGATTGAGTTTTCCCACATCAGTTAGCATAATGAAGACAATACCTCCCACAGACATGCCCACAGGCCAAGCTGCTCTGCTTAATTCCTTATAAAGATTGTCTGTCCAGATAATTCTAGATCGCATCAAGTTGACAATTTAACCATCACAAGAATAAAGAACTCCCCAAACTCAGGGCTGGAGAAAGGCTCAGAGGTTAAGAGCATTGCCTGCTCTTCCAAAGATCCTGAGTTCAATTCCCAGCAACCACGTGGTGACTCACAACCATCTGTAATGAGGTCTGGTGCCCTCTTCTGGCCTTCAGTCATACACACAGACAGAATATTGTATACATAATAAATAAATATTAAAAAAAAAGAACTCCCCAAACTCAAAAGACAATCAGAAAATAGGTCAAAGACATAATGGGCAACCTTCCCAAGAGGTTAGCTTCTAGGTGTGCAACAAAGTATTCTGATTGGAGGTTTAGGGAAATGCAAATTAAAACCCTTTGAGATGCTCCTGTGTCCCTTGCCTGCCAGAGTGGCTAGGATAAAAAGTGACATGGAATACTGGTCAGGATGCAACAATGTCCTCTAGTGATAAACAACCAGCAGACGGCAGCTTTAAAACACACTTAAAAAAGTTTAAGAAATTTTTATTCAGCCAAAACTTAAAAAAAATTATTAATAGCCAGGCGGTGGTGGCGCACACCTTTAATCCCAGCACTTGAGAGGTAGAGGCAGGCAGATCTCTGTGAGTTTGAGGCCAGCCTGGCCTACAAGAGCTAGTTCCAGGACAGGCTCCAAAGCTACAGAGAAACCCTGTCTCGAAAAACAAAAACAACAAAAAAGTTAAAATGTTAACATTGGTTTTTCCTTACTCTCTGGGCATTCTCTCTGGTTTTTCCTTACTCTCTGGGTTGGAAAGGGTCCAGGTGGAATTGTCACTGTGGAGAGCCAGCATGTGGTGCTTGCAAAGGATCGTGGTGGCTGTTCAGGCTATGTGTGCGTGTACACACACACTGCATGCTATGGTCCAAGGCTACTCCTGAGCACCTGAAGGGCCTTTTTTAGGAAGGACAATGAGGCACTTTAGAACAATGGCATGTAGCCTTCTGAGGACATTCACTGACATTACACCATGCCTTGTCTCCTGCAGGACCGAGAACACGCCTATGATTGCTGGCCTCGGGAAGGTGAGACTGGTGACCTTGGCCAGGTGTCATGACTCCATGGGTGCACTGATTAATGAAAGCCCTGAGTTTCCTGCGTGAAGCTGGAGAACTAGAGCCAGACAAGTCTCAGCCCTTAGGAGGTGGGGACAGGAGAATTAGGAGTTCCAGGGACCTTTGTTCTTTGCTAGGGTGGACTGCTCCTGCTTAGCAGTTAAAAGGGAAAAACTAGGCCAGTGAGCCGGCTCTGGTAAAGGCCCCCAGCCTGATGACCTAAGTTTGCTCCCTGAAGCCCCTTTGTCCTCTGACCTCCACATGCACTGTGCCGTATTCAAGCGCGCGCGCGCGCACACACACACACACACACACACACACACACACACACACACACACACACACAATAAGAGAATAGCTTTTAAAGGAAAAACTCTTGAGTCTCTTCTAGAAGGAGAGATAGCACCCTGGCCTCCCTGCAGGCAGCCAGGCTGGTCCCCTGTTGAACTGTGGGGTGTGAGGCGCTGGGTCAGGTATGGAACTGTCTCCTCTGGATCCTGAGATCCGCTAACTCTTCAGAAACTGGGCTGTGCAAGGGTGGTCACATTGCACCCACAAGAGGGAAAGAGACAGACAGACAGACAGACAGACAGACAGAGACAATGGTGATCAGCTCACTTTCTTTTGATTTAGTCCAGGACCCATGGGGTGGTGCTGCCCACATTCTGGGTTGGTCTTCCCTCCGAAGTTAAACCTTTCTGGAAATACCCTCACCGGCATGCCCAAAGTCTGTTGCCATAGTAATTCCAATGCCAGTCTAGTTGATAATGAAAAATAACCATCATTCTTAGCATCCCAAACTGTCCAGGTCCCTCCACTGTCTCTGTTGTGCTTCCCACTTTCCCGGTCCTTGCTCCCAAGGCTGGGAGGCCTCTTGGGGCACCTGGTCTTCATCCATGCATCTGAGGCAGCAGCTGTGACCGTCTCTTCCTCTAGTGCCAAGGTGTCTCTTGTCTACAGCACTAGACGAGGTAGTTCTTGTCCTTCGTTGGGCGTCTGCCATGATTTCTATGGGCCTCTTGTATAGCAGTTAGCATGATCCTAACATGTTACAGCATGCCATCTCAGTCCTTACTAGATCTAATTACATTTACACCAGGCACTTACATTCTTTTTTTTTCTTTTTTTTTCGAGACAGGATTTCTCTGTAGCTTTGGAGCCTGTCCTGGAACTAGCTCTTGTAGACCAGGCTGGTCTCGAACTCACAGAGCTCCGCCTGCCTCTGCCTCCTGAGTGCCAGCCAGGCAGGGGGCTGCTGGCATCACCTTCACCAAGGCAGGCAGCTATCCAAGAGACACACTGTCTTCTCTCTGCAGGTTCTCTGTCTCCTCGGGGACCTGTGTGGTGTCCTAGTTATGACCCTCTATGGAATGACAGTCCTTAGGCCTGAGATTCCCTCGGGGCTTATTTGCTGTGTTGCCCCTAGGGAGCACCCGGTGACCCTGCTGAGCACTTGGGGCAGCTTGGCAGCTGCAGAGGCACAGGAGGGCAGTCAGGAAAGGTTCTTGGCAGCTGTCTGACTCTCACACGTCTGTGTGTCCCCAGGCTGCTGAGCTTGTGAGTGAAAACTGCGAGGCTTATGAGGCCCACATGAGAGACATCCGGGATTACCTGGAGGAGAGACTGGAGGTGAGCGGGACCTGCCCTCGTGGGAGGCACCCTAATGTGGGAGAGTGCCGGCGGCATGGCCGGGACCAGCCACTATCTCCCTGTGAAGGAAACTCCGGGGGAACCTGGAGAAACAGTAGGTCCTAGAGGAAGAAGGGGCAGAACTGGTGCTGGAAGTTAGCTGACGTCAGAAACCCCAAAGAGGGACCTGGACCAAGCAGGAGTGTATCTTTCTCGTAGACACACGGTTGTGTGTGAAGGGTGGATATGTTTAGTGTGTTTGTCCTGGCTTTGGGGTCCATAGCCTGTCTGTCCCCATAGCTGTTACAATAAGATAAACACATGCTGAGATTCTGTTTCCAAAAAAGTCTAGATATCAAACAGCTGCTGGGAGAGGGTGACTTTGAAGGAATCACTGACCATTTCATGGTGTGTGTGTGTGTGTGGTTTGGTTTTTAGGCTGAATTTGGTAAGAGAATCCACCTGAACAGTCGATTTCCAGGGGTGGAGAGGCTTCCCAACACCTGCAACTTCTCCATCCAGGGGTCCAAGCTTCAAGGTGACTACCAATCTAATCCCGGTCCCTGTGTGTGTTGGGGTCTGAGCCGGGACCTGCCCCTGCCCCCGAGTGTTCCCAACACAATGCAGTTGATGTCGTTAGCAGGCATTTTCCCGGGCGACCAGTTAGCTTGGCTAGGACTGACAGCGAACTACTCAGGCCAACCTGTCTTAGAAAAGAAAGTCTTAGACAAGCTGCTTCTGCTCAGGATTTCAAGAGAAGAATGCAGGGACTGCTGTGACAGCTGGCTGAGGGCAAAGTGCAGGCATGTTCAGGAGGCATCTTCCCCGGAGCCATCAGCTGCCCCTGGCAGGGGTTAACACTCCTCAGTTCCCTGAGAGCCTCAGGCCAGGGCTCCACACCTGTGGTTCACTCAGGGGCTTCTGCAGGAAACTTTCCTTCTTTCTTTCTTTTTTCTTTCTTTCTTTCTTTCTTTCTTTCTTTCTTTCTTCCTTTTTCTCTCGCTCTTTCTTTATTTTCTTTTTCTTTTCCTTTTTTGTGTTTTTTGTTTTTGGAGACAGGGTTTCTCTACAGCACTGGCTGTCCTGGAACTCACTCTGTAGACCAGTCTGGCCTTTGCCTCTCAAGTGCTAGGATTAAAGGCATGGCCCACCACCAATGCCCAGCAAAGATTTACTTGTTTGTTTGTTTAAATGTATTTAAGTGCTGTCTACATGCTGACTGCAGGTCAGAAGAGGGCATTAGATCCCATTATACATGGTTGTGAGACACCGTGTGGGAGCTGGGAATTGAACCCGGGGTCCTGTGGGAGAGCAGACACTGTTCTTAACTACTGAGCTGTCCTGGCTTTTGACTTCTTGGAAGAGGGTGTCACACCTTATCTCCCTGGGTCACAGAGGCGCCCGCTGTCCTGGTGGAACATGATGGCAGCTGAAGCTGCAGCAGTTTGCTTGCTCCTCACAGAACCCTTACGGAGGAGGCCATCTCCACCTTTGCTTGCCCCCCTCACAGAACCCTTATGGAGGAGGCCATCTCCGCCTTTGCCAGGGCGCAGCTGTGCCCAGTGGATGACCTGTGTTGATTTAAGTGTGGCAGAGGTTCTTGGTCTAACTACACTAGCAGTCCTGGAGTTTTAGGGTTATTCCCGGGCTTGTGACAAGGGGCAGTGTGTCCTGGGTGAACACAGCAGTAGGGAGTTGACCTCAGCGCTACCTGGCCCTTCACCTGTCAGGGTGCGGTGTGGTGGATGCTTAGAATATCGTTTTCAAGTCAGTCTTAGGAGGCAGAAGAGGGTTGGCATTTCTGTAGCTGGAGGAAAAAGAAAGTCATTTTCCTGGAATTCTGCTTGCACTGGGATTCATCGGGTGGTGGCAGGGAACCAGACCCAGAAGGCTGGGAAGGATAGGAGATGAACCAAGTCCTGCATCTAAGGACACATGCTATCTTCATAGGATACGTGGTGCTTGCACAGTGCCAGACACTGCTAGCCAGTGTGGGAGCTTCATGCCACTCAGATCATGAAGACCGGTGAGTATTCTCAGCTACACCCAACTCTCAGGTGGAGGTGGTGGCAACTCAGGGCCTAGCCCCTGAGCTGCAGACTATGGCGGGGAGTCGGGTTCTGCTTCTGGCTGGGAGATGAAACGGGCGCCTCTGGATGGGAGTGGAGCTGGGTCAACGGGCTTGGCAGCCAGCAATCCATACTGGATCCAGAACTGGCGGGATGGTACGTGGGCATGAGAAGGGAGTACAGAGGGCCCCTGTGCCAGCCAGCAGAGGAGGACAAGGACCAGGCTCTCGGGGAATCGGTGAAAGGGTCGATGGAGGGCAGACAGTGCCTGGAGTCCAGCACCTGGAGGCCAAGGCTCCAGCAGGAGCAGAGAGACTGAGGCCAGCTGGGGACTGGGCAAGTGGGAGGTTCAGACGGGAAGGGCACAGGGACTGCCCCAATGAAGCAATAGATGGCATTGTTCGGGGAACATGCACCATGATCTCAATACAGGAAAGTCCCAGGAGCCAGGGCTTGGTGCAGAGCTGAACATAGCTGGTGGATACATGGGAGGAAGCAGTGTGGTTCTCCATCTGGGTACCAGAGAGAATGGGAGAATTAATTTCCCACCTTTCCTTAGAGTAGGCTTGGAAGAATGTCTGGGGACAGGAGGTAAGTGTCTGCAGGCCATGTAGGTGGGCATTGGGTGGACACAGCACACCCTAAGCTTGAGGATCTGGCTGAGAGGTCAGAGCACAAAGGAGGGCAAGCCCTCAGCAGCAGCCGATAACTGTCCCTCTCCTGCAGGCCATCCCCAGTGCTGCTGAGCTGCGGGATCCCCGTGGACGTGGCCCGAAATGCACTCCGCCTCAGTGTGGGCCGCAGTACCACCAGGGCAGAAGTGGACCTCATTGTGCAGGACCTGAAGCAGGCTGTGGCCCAGCTGGAGAGCTAGGGCTAGGGCTAGCAGCTGCTCTGTCCCTCAGTGGCCAGCTGAACTTTGGCCACTGGATCCATAGGAAACCCCCTGTGAAAGTTCCTGGCCCCTAAGCTGCTCCCTCTCAAGAGCTGCAGTCAGACGAGTGTCCTGCTCAGGTACAGAGTAATGGGGGCTGCCTGTCACACAGAACCCCACTCCAGTCCCCATCCTTACAGGCTTAGGACACCAGTGCCACATAGGACTTCCCCTGTTACCTCCCACCAAAGGCTATGTGGGAACGGAAATGTTCCAAGTATGGGGCAGCCTGTCAGGGACTCCTGGCCCCAGAAATCACTTTGGCCTGAAGATAAAATCCAGTCTCTGTCCATTATCATTTAGCTGCTATCAGGAAAATAGGAAACCTGGTTTTGTCTTCACCCATGGCCTCCCATGTGCTCCCGCAGAGCCTCCCCACTGCTGCCCTCCTCTGGCCTCCGGTGTCACTGCCCTTCTGTCTCCCAGGCCGAATGGTCCCCAGATAAGGCCTCGCGCCTGGCAGGCCCTTCCTTTTCCCTGGAAGTCACAGTTCACCTTGCCACGCGTCCTCTCCCTTCCTTCTACTCAGGGATTCAACCAATGTGGCTGACAGGGAGGCTGGGGTCTGATCTTAGTTTTGGCCAAAGTGGGAGATCTGATCATTTCTCACTCAACTTTAATTTTAATTTTCCTTGCAAAGGTTTCTGCCATCTTGAGGATGTGGCGCACATTGTACCAATATTTACATAGGCATATCTTCTTGAATGTTCTTAGCATGTGGGTCTATGGTCCAAAGGATGACATACATGTGGAAACAATTGTCAGATATTAAATGAACTAATAAAATATGTCTGAAATGTCTTGGGTTTTTTCTGGTGGTGGTGGGAGATTCTCTGTTTTGCTGTTCACAAGGCTGATGTATGTTTGTCTGTCTGTCTGTCTGAGCAGAAGGAAAGGAGGTTCCTGGTATATCACTGTAAAATGACACCAAGTGCTTGGAAGGGACTTCTGGTAGACTGAGAGAGGTCCCCAATCAGCATCTACCTATGGCACCAGGGAGAGGCCATGCTAGTCCTCACTTCCCCCATAAGGACCATGGATGGTCCAGATCCCAAGAATGCTGTGACCCAAGAAGGCAATGTGGAGCTGTGAGGTCATCATCGCCTTCAGTGTGGGGCTGTGAGGTCATCATCGCCTTCAGTGTGGGGCTGTGAGGTCATCACCTCCTTCAGTGTGGGGCTGTGAGGTCATCACCTCCTTCAGTGTGGGGCTGTGAGGTCATCACCTCCTTCAGTGTGGGGCTGTGAGGTCATCATCTCCTTCAGTGTGGGGCTGTGAGGTCATCATCTCCTTCAGTGTGGGGCTGTGAGGTCATCACTTCACCTTAGAGGTTTGACCATCCAGCAGCCACTGGAAGCTCACCCAGTGTCGGTGCTGAGAACAGCCAAGGACCAGGGTTCAGATGCAGAGTCCAGCCAGGCATAGTGGGGCCATATCTCATGAGGTAGAGGAGGTAGAGGAGGGTGGAACTCTGTTCTCTGTGAGTTCCAGACCCTTAGTGAGACCCTGTCTCAGGTAAGCACAGAGAGAGAGAGAGAGAGACAGACAGACAGACAGACCTGGGGCTTCCAGTGATGGTATTTAGACCCTAAGGGCTACCACAGTGGGTCTACGCTTAAAGGAAAATTGAGACCCCTTCTGGGTGGCCTGCTAGTCTCTTACTGAAATACTTGCTGGCACAGGTTTCTGAGCCTCGGCTGACTGTAGCTGTGAACACCCTCTGGCTGCTGGAGACCCACCCCAGGCCCAGAGCCCTGCTGAGGCATCCTCTTGCTTCGCTCTGTGGGTGAAAGGCTCCAGCTGCTGAGCAGCACCCACTGGCCTGACTTGCATATCCCTTCCTCCAGGGCCGCACTCTCTCTCCATGCTCAGAAGCTCCAGGCACTGAGCCAGGCTTTGAGGGCCAGCCCCCAGAGCCTGCCCCCCTGTTGCTGCCTCCCATCTGCCTAGCCAGCCGCTTATCAGGTAACCAGAGCCCTCAGCGGCGTCCACGCCTGAAACAGGAAGCCCTGCTGGGCCTGCACACAAGCACACAAGCCGCGACTGAGAATTCGACTTAGGATGGAAGAGCGGCGGGCGCTGGTGGCCTCCAAGGATGGGGATGTAGCCACCTTGGAGCGGCTGTTTGAGGCGGGTGCCCTGAGGCCAGGCATCACTGATGAGTTGGGGGCTGGCCTGGTGCATCATGCCACCCGGGCTGGCCACCTGGACTGTGTCAAGTTCCTGGTGCAGAGGGCCAAGCTGCCCGGCAACCAGCAGGCACACAACGGGGCCACGCCGGTTCACGATGCGGCAGCCACTGGCAACCTGGCCGAACTGTGCTGGCTGGTCCGCGACGGGGGCTGCGGGCTGCAGGTAAGCTAGACTAGGGTGGCTCTATGCCTGCTGTCCATGAATCTGACCGGGGCAAGTTCAGAAGGTCTGGTCCCTGGACGGTCCTAAGCTCTGTCTCAGTCAGAGATGTGTGCCTCTCACTGCCCTCCACCACCGCTGCCCCCACTCCCCCCCCCAAAAAAAAACCAGAACAAACCCTTGAACACCAAGGCCACATCAGTCACCCTCATATGTATACAGAAAAGTCACCTGGGCTTTTCCACCCCTCCCCCAGCAAGGAGCACCTAGGGCCACCAACGATGACCTTGCCTACGTTCAGGATTCCATCTCTGATCAGACCTGATCAATAGAACCTATTCCCCCAAAGGGTCAAGAAGTGAATTTGTAAAGAGGCACCTTTGGGCTCTCAGGATCTTGGAGCCCTGGGGCCACAGGCTGACAATTGTCCTAGTGAGAAGGTTCTCAAGTCGGTGATCATCCTGCTAGAACATGTTTATCAGAGCTACCAGCCTTGTCTCTGCTTGCATGCCTCTACCTGCTTGCTGCAGGTAAGGGACAAAGGCTTTCAGCCATGCTGCATGCTTGGGAGCACAAGGAAGCCGTCGAGTTGGACAGAGACAGAGACACCAGCAGCACAGGGCAAAGAACTGTTCCAGCCTCCATGCCCTTTTTTCAAGGGCTCTTCCAATGACCCCTGAGGGCAGAAGGCAGGCACTGGCCCGTTTCCAGATTCCCTTTGGATTATGGTACCCTCAGGGAATGCCCAGGTCTGCCGGATGCCTAACACCTTCAGGAGAAATGCCTTGGGGACCATCCTGGGGTGGGATGAGGGGCAGAGGTCCAGAGGTCTCTGTCCCGGAACACCTGCAGCGAGAATCCCTGTGTTAGCTGAAGCTTTTCCAAGCACTTACAGAATGTGCACGGACTGAACTGATCAGAAAGGCTGGCAGCTGGAGTGGATGGGGAGGGATCCCAGCGGTCCAGCCCAGCTTCTTCCTCAGTCAAGGTGGGGATGGAGGAAGGGAGCCAGCAGCAGGCGTTAAAGGGTCTTCCAAGAGACCAGCCTCAGTCAGCTGGCCATGCCGGTGGTGCCCAGCCAGGCTGCACTGGGGCCTGCCTAGGCTCAGCGGCCTGCTTGTGTCCCGGTAGGACCAAGATGCCTCGGGTGTCTCCCCGTTGCACCTGGCTGCCCGGTTTGGCCATCCAGCACTGGTGGAGTGGTTGCTACGTGAGGGCCATACAGCCACACTGGAGACACTGGAGGGGGCCTTACCGCTGCACCACGCTGCTGTTAGTGGCAATCTGACCTGTGTGAAACTCCTGACAGCTGCCCACAGCAGGTGAGAGCCCAGAACCCTGCCCGTAGAGACCGGCCACCAAGGGAACCCGCACAGAGGAGAGGCAACAGAAGACATGCTGGTGACCTTTGAGGCAGGCCCTGTGATTCCAGAGCCAGAGGATAAGCAGGGGTGGAAGGCATGGATGCAGGCTCTGCCTGAGGAAGGGAGAGCCTTTAAACATAGGTGCAGCATTGCACTGGTCTGGGGCCTGCAAGAATTGCACCCAGATGGCGCTTGGGAAAAACAAATGCCTTCAGTCATGCTGACCTGGGTTCATCCTCCACATTGGGAACACTTTGACCAGACCAGCCTCGTCAAATCCAAGGCCTTGTGCCTGACCCTTCTAGGTTTGGTGGATGAGGGAAGATAGGACTAGACCCACCAAGACAAGCAGCCTCCAAATTTCTCTTCCCTCCTTCATTGTGTTCTGGTCTGAGCCCTTGTATAAAACTCACCTTGTTAGAGAAAAGCAGGGAAGAGGGGCTTTGAAAGCAAAGAGACCCAAACCCTTGCCCCTTGAGCAGCTCATTCAGCTGAGCCTCAGTTTCCCCTTTTGCCGGCTGAAGCTTGTAATGGCCTTTCCATGATGGAGTAGAGGTGCCCCTGTGGGGTGGATCCAAAGTCACTCAGGGAGTTGCAGGGTGTCCGTGGAAGCAGGTCATTGTTCCCCTGCCTCCCGTGCCTGAGTGGTATGCTGGGTCAAGGGCCCCAGAGGTGAGGATGTGGGACAAGGCCAGGGCACAGTCAGAGCCTTAGAAGACAAATATGCTTCAGCCAGGAGTAGTCAAGAGCCAAGCCTTACTGCTAAAGAAGGCCACCTTACCCAGTCCCATGAGCGTGGCACTGTGGCCAAGCAAAGACGCTGCTCAGCGGATACAGAGGCTATACCCATCAGAGTTGCTCGGTGGCAGCAGCAGATACTACCAGCCACAGTGCCATAGAGGCAGATGAGGTTTCTGGGAGTTAGGGGTCCATTCTGTGGCTCTACAGGGATGGCTGAGAAGAGAGTCAAGACTGTGACTTTCCTCCGTCCAAAATGATTGACATGAGTAAACTTGACCCAGGCAAAGAAAGAGAGAAAGGAAGGACACTGGCTGCAGGGGGTGGGGCACAGAGCCCATGGAGGCAGAAGCTGGAAAGAATTAGGGAAACTCAGACTATTTGGTCAGGGATCAGGGATCAAGGACATGTAGGTCACCCGAGGATGATGTAAGCTTGGGGAAGGTCACTGACCCTCGCTGCAGCTGGTCACTGGGAACCAAGGATTCACAGAGGCCCAAGAGTGGCCTGCAGAAAATCCCCCCAGTGTGGCCCCAGCTCAGGCTCCCTGGGGCAGTTCTGGGTGCAGGCCTCACGAGTCTTCCTCCATCACAGTGGTGTGAACCAGCAGACCCGCAACGGTGCCTCTCCGCTCTACCTGGCCTGCCAAGAGGGCCACCTGCATCTGGCGCAGTTCCTGGTGAAAGACTGTGGGGCTGACGTGCGCCTGCGCGCCTTGGATGGCATGAGCTCACTGCACGCTGCGGCCGCCCGTGGCCATTACTCTCTGGTTGTCTGGCTGGTAAGAGGGCACTGTGGGGAGCAGGACACCTAGGAAGTCCAGGCCCTAGAGCCAGCTGAGCCTGGAAGCGGGGCTCTCTAAGGCACTGGGGTAACACAGGTCACAGGTCACCCCAGAGTATGAGGTGGAACTCTGAGGTGCCTGCGGAACCACAGGAGGCATAGCAGCCCCCAGGACTCTTGGGGTCTCTTCCTACAAGTTGGGTGCTTCCTTGGAGTTCACTCGGTGTTGCTGACTGTCCAGGTGCTCTGTCACAGATGCCAGCACCTGGCCTGAACCACTCAACCACCTTCAAGCCCTGGTGCCCAGAGCTCTGGGCCAGGCACTCACCTTTCCCAGGAGAGAAATCCCAAACTCCAGAGTAACTGGAGTTGGGCCAGGGTGGGCCAGGGACTTCTCACCTTCACAAAAAAAAAAAAAAAAAAAAACAAACAGCTACTCCTGGAGGAGGTAGGCACTTCGAGAGTCCACTAGCGATTCCACAGTGTCCATGGGTTGGGAAGTCCCCTTGGAGGAGGAGGCAGAGGATGGACAGGAATTAGCTTGAAGTGTACTATAGTGGGGAGCAGGACCCAAGGCCGTTTCTTGGAAGAGGATGCATCACACTCTGGGATGGGTGGAGTGGCAAAGACAGAGGGGGCCCTAGGTGGTGGACAAGCGCTCTATGCCAAAATTTGCCTACACGATAGAAAGTCATTCTGGCTGCCCATGATGGAGGCAGGGATGGGGGCTCTCCCCTCCTCTAGCGCTTCCTTCAGCCTCCCCTCAAGGCCTTCGTTCTTGCTGTGCCTTGTGCCTTTCTGAGGTCCCTGGGTGTCCCCGGCACTGGCACCTGGCCAACAACACATCTGGTTGGCACCGTAGCCATCATTTCCACCATCTGGAAGTTGGGTTCTGTCCGTCACCTGGATTGCCTGGGCCTGGCAGTTAGGGTGAGGAGACACAGAAAGAGCAATGTTCCCTCCACCTTTGATTTGACCCCCAACCTCCCAGGGGTCCTAGAGGTTGTGTCATTTGCCTTCATTTTTCCTTGTGGCACCTGCCCACTAGGGTGTCACCCGTGTGTGCTGCTCCACCACCCCAGTTCCCCCAGGAGAAAACCTCAGCTCCAGGTTGCCCAGTTCCCCAACACCTTTTTGTCCTCAAGGCCCTGGCCATGGCCTTGCTTGCAGATCTAACTCAGTCACTGAGACCATGACCCTCACCTGTACTGTGTCCTAGGTCTGAGCCTTGAGTCGGCTAGCCTGCTACCTGGATATGAGCCAGTGAAACATGTTAGAGAAGCAGCCACGGTGGTGACTTGTGGCAGGGCACGGGTGGTTAATCCCTTGAGACCTTTGGATTGTGCTGAGGTGGGCACATGTTAGCCTGACAAACACAGTGGGCTATAGGTCTTGGGACAGCTCAGTGGTGAGGCTCCTTACCACGGAGGGGAGCCTAACCTTCGTGGAGAATACTGGCGCCATTGCCAGCAGCAGAAACGGCAGAAACATCAGCCCTCAGCCCCTCCTCTAAGGAGCTTCCTGCTGACCCCACAGAACACAAAGGCAATCCTAGATGTCTATACTTCAGCAGGCAAGCCTGTGGGAGAGGGGACACGGCTTTTGCAGGGAAAGCCTGAGGGGACCCCAGCTGGGTGCTGTGGAGCAAACCCCGAGGTGCCCTCTCAGGGCAGATGAGGCCAAAGACAAAGGCAGGCCACAAGGCCCCAAACAACAGGACAGGCCCCAGGCCATGTGATCAACTCTGGGCTAGAGCTATGGGGGAAGGTGCCACAGCACCCAGGCCCCTAGTAGCACCCTCCCAGAGGAGCTGAGACACCCAGGGGCTCCCTGTGCCAGCGACCTCTCTGCCTCTCCTACTGCTGAGTGCCCATGTGGTGTTCCTCTCTTGCTGCGACATTTAACTTGTGGGCTTCCAGAGTTAAAGTCCTATGCTCATATATCCTACCCCGGCCTGGGATGCCGTATGGGTCACAGGGCATGTGGGACGAGCCAGCTCTGCCCTGTGACTTCCTATTGAGGATCACAGGTGGGGAGTCCCATTTCTGCTCTGAATGCCACCCTCCCTCCTCCCTCCAGCTGACGGCTATCTTCCGGGGTTCTCTCACCAGGTCACATTCACAGACATGGGCCTGACAGCGCGGGATAACGAAGGAGCCACTGCCCTGCACTTCGCAGCTCGGGGCGGCCACACACCTATTCTTGACCGGCTTCTGCTCATGGGTGCCCCCATCACGAGAGACTCCTGGGGAGGGACTCCCCTGCATGACGCAGCCGAGAATGGACACATGGAGGTATATTGCAAGGGGGGGCCTAGGACTTTGAGCTGGCACTTCATCAATGTGCCATTGAGTCCTCCCAGGAGTCCTTTCAAACGGGTGCCAGCACCACCCTTCTATAAGGGTAAAAGGGATACGGCAGGCAGAGCACATGCCCTAGGTGCTCAGAAAGACCCTGCTCCCTGCTCTAGGGTGTGTGTGTGTGTGTGTGTGTGTGTGTGTGTGTGTGTGTGTTTAAAGGCTGGTGTCGCATAACTTAGACCTGCTGGCCCAGGTGGCCCAGTTTCCAGGAATGAACCTTCAGAACCCACTACATGCAAGGGCGAAAGCATCACAGGTCAGGAGGTGCCGAGTTCTGAGGGCCGAGGCAGCTAGCTGGTGGCCTGTCTGGGTCTGCTCTCATGCAGGTTCCTTCTCCCACACCCTTCCTGCCCTGAGAAACCTGAGCTCTGCTTGGTCCCCTCCAGCTTCCCGGGTGCCTTGTGTGTTTCTGATTTTTGCCACGGATGCCTTGCAACTCTCCAGGCAGACTGGGCTCATCTATAGGAGCTGTCACTGGAGACAAGATGTGTCCAGTGGGCCCAGTGTCCCAGCCTGGGTCAGAGTTTGGGTAGCTGTTCCCAAACAGGAACCCAGGCAAGAGAACCCCACACAGTGCAGTCACAGAGTCTTTGAAGGCAATCCTGGCCCAGCCCATGGCAGCTACCCAGGGACCTCCAGGCAGGGACCCCTCTCACTTGCCTGGCTCTCCTACAATCCCTGCTCAGCTCACTCCAACTCTGTCCCCTACCTGGACCAGGCGAGCCTGGAGAATAGAGGAGCCCGCCAGAATCCTTGGGGACCCTCTCTGTCCTGTCTGGATGGAATGCCAGGTGGCAGTGTGCTAGAAGAAACGAGCCCCTCCTGCCCCACCCTGAGGGAATCTGCTGGGCCTACAGCTGGCGACAGACACTCTGAGCTCTGCCCGCCGGTCATCAGCAGCGGGTGACCAGCTCCTTTCTAGGAAAAGGTGATGCAGGGCAGTGGAGTCCAGATATTATGATTTTCCCATGCAAGACTGTGTGGAAGCCCATGGTCCCAGCGAGAGTAGCTATAGCTCCATGGGCTCCGTGGGAAGGGGCCCATAGAAGGGAGTGTCCTCCCTTTAAGTCTTACAGAATCCAGGACTGGCAAACGTGCATGTCCTCAGCAGCTCACAGCTGGGCTCCTGCCTTCCTGCCCCCTGAACCACATCCCCGGCCACAACAGCCTGACCTTCTGATTGTTAAATTTGTCATGGTTCTGCATACAGGTAAATCAAACCATCACCTATAACCCAGGCATGGTGGTGCATGCCTATAATCCCAGCACCTGGGGGACACAAACAAGAGAATCACAAGTTTCAGGCCATCCTCATAAGGAGACCCTGTCTCAAAAAGGAAAAACCAGCAACAACGACAACAAAAAAACCTTTTGTGTGATCTTGATACAACCATGAAGTGAGCCTGTGGCCAGGATTGCTATTCAGCTTATTCATTAAAGAGAAAGCCGTAATTCCCGGTGACCCTGTGTGCACAGATAAGCACAGTTGAGAGCCTTCACAGCTGGGTAGGGCTGGCCACTGGTCATCTCCACCTACTCCCTTGCCTTCCTGTGGACAGGAGTCCTGTTCAGGACATCTGAGCTGGAGGTCAGAGCGGCAGACAGAGCAGGGAATCCCCGCACAAAGTCCAACGGGACCCCTGGGGCCTTCCTCCCTTTCTGCTACCTTTCTCAGCTGCGCCTGATTCAGCCATCTGGCCCTCCGGTTTCCAGTGCAGGATTTTAATTATTTAGAAACGGCGTGTACGGGTCGATGCTATCGCACATAGTGTTTGTGTTAGGATAGCGAGTGAGGTATTAAGACGTGCTGGGAACAGAAGGTGCAGGGTGTGCTGGGGCCAAGGCTTCAGGGCGGTTGTCCTCAGCGACCCGGAGCTACCGGGGTGGATGGGTAGCTCATCATTATGCGGGTCTCGTCATGGCCTTGGAAGAATTCCTAACTTCTTCATTCACCTCTGTAAACCTGAAGAAGCCAAGTCTCCCACAGTGGCTGGGAGATAGGGCTGGAGCCTGGTACACATGGGGCTTGCAGGAAGGACTATGTGCTCCCCGTTCCCAGCTCAGACATGGGCCTCCAGCTGGGGACACATAGGCCTCAGCTTTTCAGACAGAGGGTGGAGACCAGTAAGAGAAAGCGGTCACAGGGGACTTGGGGAGGGGGCCATCTTCAACAGTTGTGTTTCTTCAGCTCTTAAAATCCCACAGACTTCCTCTTTTCAAATAAAACAAACTCACAAATCTACGCGTTCTTCCCACCCGTGCGGATCAAGCCCCCACGTGGAATCGTGGGATGGCTGTCCCGCAGTCCGGTGTGTCTGCTGGGGACTCCCTCAGTGCGGCTTTGTGACTGGCAATCATCCATTCTTTTTGTATGTTTGCCTCCAAATGTCATTATGTCCTCGTCAGGAGTGAGGGATGTCTTCGCCAGAAATAAACTGGCAGCTGGGAGCCAGCTATGGTGTGGTGTGGTGTGATGCACACCTGCAACCCCAGGACTTGGGGGATGGAGACAGGAAGATCAAGAGTTCAAAGCCGGACTCAGCTCCATAACGAAGTCAAAGTCAGCCAGGGCTACAGGAGACCCTGTCTAGGGGAAGAAAAAAAATCTTTGTGATTCCCAGCCTTTCTTTTTTTGTGTGTGCTTTAAAATGTGCACCCCAGCCCTTTTCCATGGGAAGGCCAGGGGCCTGTGCCCTGAACTTGTCCTCCTGTCTACCATGAGGGGACAGTAGGCAGGTGGGCCTTATTTCCACTGCCTGGATTTGCTGAACTCCAGGATTTGTGCTCTGGAATTTGCTGTTGGTTCATAAGAGTCTCAACCCTGGCCTCTCAGACAGCACCTCTGCCACACTCTGTCTCTCCTCTCTGTCTGGCTTCATATTATACATATGCTGGATGTTACTGTCCGCGTTAGTCAGCTTTCAGTCATGGAGACTGCTTGGCTCACAAGGAGGAAAGGTTTATTTGGCTCACAGGTTCGGAGTTCTCAGTTCACGGTCATTCTGTCTTGTTGCTGTGGGCCTGGGGTCACACAGAACGTCATTACAGGAACTCGTGGGTTGGGGCTCAGCTCTGTGTACCTCACCTCTGTGAGAGGGAGTGAAGGAGTGAACAGGGATTAGGGTCCCGGTATTCCCACTGGCCTAAGATCCTTCTGCTTGGCCCATCCTCTTCAAGGCCCAACTGTATCTCAGTACCGCCACAGACTGGAGACTAAGACAGGCCCCTAAAGGATGCTATCCTGATGATGGTGCATGTCTGCTAGGTTTCCTGTTTCCTTTTCGGGTCTGCAGTATCTTGGTTACATTTTTTAAAGTTACATTTTGAAATTAGCTTACTAACCAGCGGGTTTCCATGAGGCATCTTCGTGTGTCTTAGCTTTGGTTGACTCCCATCTCTCCTCAGCCCTCCACCCTCACTTTCTGCTGTAACTCCCAGAATCCCCCTCTTCTTGCATGCCACAGGTATTCTGCTATCCCTGCAATTACATTTTCAACTGAATTGTGAGGTGTCTTCCACGTGGTTTCCACTGCCATCCCTCAGGGTTAGCCTTCCACGGTTTCCCACTTACCCCAACACGCCTCCCTGCTTGTCCTTCAATGCTCAGTGTTTCAATATTTACTTTGATTTTGTCTAGCATATCCCATCCCCTTAATGGGGGTCCTTCTGGCCTCTTCTGTTTGGCTCCTACTCGGGCTTCAAATTATATACAATACTTGAAGCTGGGCCCATGTGGCCTTTGTTATTCTGGGCCTTGGTGACCTCATTCAGTATAATTTTTTTCCCATGGGTTCCTGCTGACCCGTGTTCTCGGTCTAGTTCTTCAGTCTCCATTCCTAGTTACAACCATCTTTTCATGCCCTGTCTGTCATTTTCAATCTGCTGTATCAGGTATTTGTTTCGTTTCGTTTTTTTTTTAATTTTGAGATAAGGTCTCATGCATCCCAGGCTGGCCTTGTGTTCACTATATAGTTGAGGATGACCTCGAACCTCTGATCTTCCTGCTTCCACTTCTGTGTGCTGGTATTGCAGATGTGCACCAGCACACCTGTTTATGAAGGGCTAGGGGTGAAACCTAGGGCTTTGCGCATGCTCAGTCAGTGCTCTGCCGCCTGAACCACATCACGTTTATTGCCTATAGTACCGTGTCTAAATTTTCACACTCTGGCTTCATTTCTCTGAAAGTCATGATCATGGTAGGTTTTTTGAAAAATTTTTTTATGGTTTATTTAACTTTATTTTATGTGCATTGGTGTGAAGGTGTCAGATCCCCTGCAACTGGATCTTCAGACAGTTGTGAGCTGCCATGTGGGTGCTGGGAATTGAACCGGGGTCCTCTGGAAGAGCAGTCAGTGCTCTTAACCACTGAGCCATCTCTCCAGCTCCTGTTTTTTTTCTTTAGATTTATTTATTTATTATGTATACAGTATTCTCAGTATTCTGTGTACGGAGGGCACCAGATGGTTGTGAGCCACCATGTGGTTGCTGGGAATTGAACTCAGGACCTTCAGAAGGTCAGGCAGTGCTCTTAACCACTGAGCCATCTCTCCAGCCCTATCATGGTAGTTTTTACGCACCCTTTTGTTGGAGTCAATCATTTCTCATATTTCCCTGAATCCTTCACTGCTATTGAGTGGGTGCTGGGCGTTCTAATTGGGGAATACGCTCTAGGTGTAATTGGAGTGACTTCTTATTGCCCTTACGATAAGAAATCATAAGGCAAGAGCAAGAACTACAAGCCCGGGTCCATTTTAATCTTTATTCCATGCTAGAGGTTCCTGGGCCACCTTGAAGTCTGAGACACTCAACTGGCTCATAGGAGCCCTCAGCCTACACAGCGATTTGTTAATTAGTGTCCTTCATGCAGCTCCTGGTCTCCTTGGTCCCTAGTTCTTTAGGCTACTAGCACGGTCCTGTTCATCAGCACCTTTGTAGGGCGGGGTGGATCTGGGTGTTAGGCTAGCCCCTCCTCAGGCCTCCCTCCTCTCCTGGGCTTGACCTCATCAGCCCTCACTTCTTTATCCTCTTTGGTGTTTAGAAGGCATGTTGTGTGACACCCTTGAGTTGCCCCACTTCCTTCTGCCTTCCCTGTAGGGGACCCATCTGCTCGCCCGTTTCTCATCTGTCCTGCTGTGGCCTCCTCAGAGGTCCAGGCTGGCACCTTGGCCATTTCTCACCAGGCACCTCAGGCTCACAGGTGTCAGCACCCAGGGCATCCTTTACTCCAGCAAAGTCCTTCCCCCACCGTTGCCGCCATCCCATCCAGGCTGCGCCTTCTCTCTGCAGCGGGCTTGGTGCTCTCTCCCCTTCCTCTACACTGTCTTTGCAGATCCTATAACCTCCCCTCCAGGGCACCCCAGCCTCTCCTGCTCTCCAAGAATTTCCCACAGTTTATCCAGCTTAGATGGCTTGTGCCTATGCCTCAGCTCGGTCTCGCTTCAGACATGAGCTCTGGAGGATTTGTCTTACTGACCCAGAAAGATGCCTCAATTCTGGACGGAGTCTGTGGGGGAAAGACAGAGTCACTGGCAGGTTGCTGAGTGGCCAAGCCTGCAGCCAGGGAGGTGGCCTGAACGTTCCCATTGACGGGCATACAGTGAGCTACGTGTGTCATCGGAATATTCCATTCTCCACAGTGCTGCCAGACCCTGCTCTCCCATCGCGTAGACCCCTTCCTGCAGGATGAAGATGGCTATACAGCGATGGATCTGGCAGACTATCATGGACACCAGGATTGTGCCCAGTACCTGAGGGAAATGTCTCGCCCGGTAAAGCCTAGGGGCCCTGTCTGTCCTGGAGGACTGGGGAGGTGGGCTTGGCAGCTACCTATAGGGCTCCTTTAACATATCTCTCTCACCTCAGACACTTACCAGGAACAAAGGCCTTGGAAGAACTCAGCCAGTGAGTCAGGAAGCCAGAGGAAGCAGAGGCCAGGCTACAACACGGGCCAGGGCAGGAACTGTCATGGGAAGGTCCTACGACAGGAATTAGTCTGTGATGGAGGCTGAGGCAGTATGGGACAAGCCATGCCTGTCATGTGGACCACAGAAACTGTGTTTATGTCTTGGAGACATTACTTTAGGCTTAGCATGCTAAGGGGTGGAAGCAAGACCCCACTGAGGCTGAGGTTACTCTCACACGGCCCATCCTTCTCCAGAGGTAGCAGACTCACCCTACTCCATGTGTGACACTCCCTGCCCCCACCTCTTGGCGCCGGGATCCTTGGCTATCCCAATTGGTCCCTGCTCCCAGCACAGGACAGAGTCCAACTCTGCTGATTGAACAAAGAAGGGAATTCACAGAGGAGTGGGTTGGTGCGAGCAGATGGCCAGGGGGAGGAGATAAGAGAGTGGGGCAGGTAGGAGGGTATCCCTTGGGGGTGTCGTTTGGTAACCTGGATCCAACTCTCCTCAGTGCATTTCTTCCTACTCCACCCCCCCCACATCCAGCCCA
Source organism: Ondatra zibethicus (assembly GCA_004026605.1). Lineage (NCBI taxonomy): Eukaryota > Metazoa > Chordata > Mammalia > Rodentia > Cricetidae > Ondatra > Ondatra zibethicus. Next base: position 28,054 of record PVIU01015985.1, read on the forward strand.
AGGCAGTGACCATGATGAATTCCACCAGTTCTCAATGGTGCTACCCCTTCAGGAAGGTGACCTGTCTCACCCCTGTCCAGGTGGGGGCACTGAGGTTTAGGGGGTGAAGCCCCCCTGGGGCTCACTTGAGGGGATTCCATGTTTCCTCTCCTATGAGGATGTCCCCTCAGAATGCCAGGAACCAACTGACGCAGAACTCTCCTTGGCTCTTTGGCCTGTGCTAGGTCCCTCACAGAGTCACAGCCACATTTTCCTGCAGCACACCTGATCCAGCGGGGGTACAGTTCCAGTGAATCGCAAGGACTCGGGTGGGGCTCCGCCTGGGGTAGAAATCTCAGAACCTGGCATTTAGCTGTTTTGGAAGTAGACCAGTGACTATACACTAGGCTGTGGCTGTCGATGCAAGGTCCCTGGCTGGTACTGAGCAAGCGACAGGCTGGTTTCTGGAAAGTAAGCAGGGCTGCACATCCTGAACCCAGGGATACCCCAACCACTGAAAATGGCTCCTGTCCTCACTGGGATCTGCCCTGTCCTGGGTAGCAGCTGAGATCAGGGTGTAGGAAGGGGGGCTGACCCTGCCTCCCCATCACAGGAGTACCTGCTCCCATAGACCAGGTCCCATCTAGCTTCCCAAAGTCCCTGACTAGCCCCACCCCAGGCATGATGTGAATTCCAAGGCCAGAATCCTCTGTCCACACAAGTTCTCAGCCTTCCATCTCCATAGCCTGGCAAGCCAGCTCCTCCTGGGCCTTACCCTACCCCAGGGAAAGGATCTCTGCTTATTCCCTTGTCCCTCTGGGCTGAGAATAACAAGCCCATTTTTTGTCTTCCTGGGGTTGGTCTGGTTCTAGCTGTATCTGCGAAGTTATATAGGACCAAGGCAACAGGACATCTTCTTACCTGGGGACTATGGTACCTGGCACTCTCAAGTCTGCATGGAATCCCCATGGGCCTAACATGGTCCATCCAATTCCAGTACTCCAATACCTTCCTTCTTGCTCATATGTGGGCACCCACCTAGGTGTCTGCATGCCTGACCCTTGACCTCATAGGGGCTCAGTGGTGTATATCTCTGGAAACTTTGGAACTTCATAGTTGGGGCTAGAGTTTGGTCACCATGGTGTCTTCTTGATGGTACCTGGTGACAGACAGCAGCCACCACTGCTTAGAGTTGTCCCCTAGGCCTCCCACCTCATGTGGGAGGGACAGGCTGTCAGCTGCAGGCCGGCAGCAGGGGGAGCGCGCCTGATGCAATATTGATGGGAAACGCAATCTGCAGAGGTCGTCTGCACTGGCTCTCTCCTGTGGGCCTGAGGAGATGGCAAAACCCATTATTCCCCGGACACCACTGTCCTGAGCTGCTCCCAGGGGGCCTGTGGGCCCAGGAGAGGCAATCTGAGTGTTAGGCTGTCATTATTATCAAGAGCAGTCCCCTGAAGGGTGCACCTGAAGGGTGAAGTGATGACCACTTCACATCAGGGCTCTGTGGGACCTTGGCACCCCTTCTGCTGAGTGTGGGGCCTGCATGGAGTCCTGGGGAAATTCAGGCCTTGCTTCTGCCTGGATCTCAGTGTCCCTCTGCACAGCAAGGGTTGGGCCTCCTTTTCTCGGTGGGACAGAGGCCCTCCACCCCTCCCTCAGCTGGTTGGCAGCCTGACTCCCTGGTGTGGGAGTCTGAAGGCTGTTCTGGAAGGGTCAGCTATTCACCACAGTCCTGGATGATATGTGTGCAGACCTCCAAGCCCAAGGAATACGGCCCTCATCCCTAATGGTCTAGGTTGCCCTGCTTGCCTACCTTATACTCAGCTGGATCCTCTTGAGCACATGGCACCAGCCTTGACTTCTTCATCCTCAAAGCAGGTCTGAAGACCTTGTCTGGGGGCAGAAGCAGTGTTCCTCTCCTGCTCTGTCGGCATGGCCTCAGCTCAGTCACCCTCTTCTCGCTGCAGGGGGTTCCGGGGCTCCTTCACAGACCTGAGGGAAGACTGGGATTAGAGAGGGCTGGGGACTTCCCCGGACAGAGTCTTGTCTGGGGCGGAGTGGAGGTGGCTGCCCACAGTAATGGAATCTCAGCTGCGGTGAACGGTGTCCAGCTCCGTCTGAGGTCATGATTTTCTCAGCCCGGGTGGCATTACAGGCCTGTAACCCAGCTCGCCACAGCTGCTCTCCATGATTAATGCATGGCAGGCTCAGTCATGCTCAAATCTCACCAAAAACAAGGAAAGAGATGGTAGGCGATGAAGCCAGGGGGACTGTTACCCTCAGAACAGCTGTCTGGGCCATGGTATGCCCAGCCGTTAGGGCTGAGGGATGGAGTCTGGCACCTCCCCCTTTCTATAACAAGGATTCCCTCAGGGTCCACAGCCAAGACTGAGAGGCAAGGATGCAGGGTTCCCACTGCCTGGGGGGCACCCTCATTAGGCTTCTTCCTGCCCAGCTTCAGAGGGGTCAGCGCTAGTTGCTTCCTGTATAGGTCCAATCAGATGTCCCCCATGATGCCACACCTTCTCATCCCGCCTGTAGCCGTGACATGGGGGCTCACACTGGCTTCCCTTTCTTGTGCAGTAGTGAGGAGGGCCCAGCACCCAGCCAGCCCAAGGTCCTGGGGGTACTCAAGCTGTTGGTCTATTCTAAAGCTGGAGTCAATTCTCCCAGACTAGGCCAACATCCCACCTGTTCAGTCCTAGCGTGAGGAGTCTGCTGCCAGCCCCACTAAGCTCCCCCCCCCAATTTTTTCTGGGTGAGGTGGGCAAGGGTACCTCTTGCCCATCCTCTTGACAGGAGATTGAATGGCAGAGAGAGGAGGTGAGGCTCCAAGATGACGGTTCCCTTGCTCCCAAGTCCCACCCCAGTTGATATGCTAAAGGTCCAGATGGCTGCCATGTCCTCAGCGGGCTGGTGTTTCAGCCAAAGACCCCTGAGCCTGCGCACCCCATATCAGAGTGAACAGCATCCAGATTGTCCCTGTCCTATGGGGTCACCCCTGCCACAGCCCTCAAGGGTCAAGCTCAGCATCTTTAGAGAGACACTGTCAGGTCCAGGAGCTTGTGCTGCCCCTCCCTCAACTATGTGCAGTTGCCATGGCCCCTGGAAAGTCTCTCTTTCCCCCACTGTGCAGGGAGAGGTACTGCAGGTCAGGCTCCTCTGGGTAATCTCAGGTCTTCCACCTCCCAGAGGTCCACCCCAGACCTCTGCTGTGGAGCATAAGGCTCCGTGGTAAGGGATCCCACACCTGGCCCCAGCCTGCTGGCCACCTGACACCTTGGCCTTCAAATATTAATGTGATACCTCCTACTTTGGGGGGTACAGCTGCGACAGCCCCTGACAACTGGTACTGGGATAGCCACGGTTCCCTGTGCTCGGCTGCCCCGCATTTGCTTCTGAGAGCCAACCAGGATGGAGCAGGCAGATGTTCCAGCCCTGCGGTCCCACATGTGGGCTCCTGGGATTTGCAGACTCCTGGGATAATTGAGGTGCACAAGAGGGTGTATGGGGCTTCATGCTGCTTCCGTTTCTCTTTTACCTGGTGAGCTGAGGGTCTTGGGTGGTGTGAGACTAAAAGACAGGATGGATTCACCTTGGCCATGGGTGAGGCATGGCTCACAAAGAGGCCAAGAGTTTGCAGGTTGCCACATCATGGGGTGTGGGCAAAGGCCACCTCTGCAGATGTGGGTAAAATTTGATGGCAGGAACAGAAGATCTGTAATCCAAGCTACAGTAGGAGTCCTAGTTTCCTGACACAGACCCTGGCTCCGGGATATGTGTTCTGAATCAGGACTGGTTCAAACCAGAGGCCCTGTCCTTCTTGGGGTGGGAGGCAGGGGTGGAGGCCTTGCCATCACCATCTTGGAGGCCTGACAGTTATATTGGCTTCCACTGTTCCCTGGAAGAAAGTGCTAGGGCCTAGGTGCGGTGGGGTGGATGCTCAGAGGGAATGCTATGTGTGCCCTGTTAGCTGCAGGCAGAACCTGGGCATCTGCATGCCAGAAGGGCATTGATGTAATGCCGGTCCACAGAGCTCAGGTGCCTGCTGTCCTAAAGACAAGATCAAGAAGTCTTCCACATCAGCTCTTAGCTAAGAGGCACCAAGCCAAGCTTGGAGGGCTTGGAAGGACATGGGGGAAGTGGGCCAGCAGTCTGCGGGCCTCACATCTGTTCTACCTAGCCAGAACCAGTAGGAACAAGAACTCCCAGCTTCTCTGGGTCAGGGGCCGCAGCTAAGACTAAGTAGGGCTGCACTGGGCTGCACATTCAGGTCAATGGCTCATCCAGTGGTCAGAACCTGAGGACAGTAGAGTGGCCAAGGGCAGTTGGCGAGGGGCTCCCTCTCCAGTCTTTGATGGTCCTGTTTTGGTCTGGTTTGACCACTGAATGCAGGTCCTGGCTTACACCTCTGCCTGAGGGATATGGTCCTAGACACTCCACCCCCACTTAGGGGTTGAAAAGAATTTTAAATATCCCATCTTGCCTCTCTGCCCAACCAGCATGTCTGCCCTCTTAGGGGCTGGGCAAGCCAACCAATGGTGCAGTAGTTTGGGGAAGGGTGGGCAGCTTGCCTCTCCAAGGCCAGGCTCCCTGAGACAGCAGATCAGCCTGTACAAAACCTAGGGGTCTTGCTCAGATTCCCTGGACATTATGTGGCCTGGGCTCAAGCCCTGACATCATTGCTCGAAAAGGGACTGATGGGCTTACAGGAATCTGCCGCTGCCCTCCCCCTCCTTATCAGTTCTCACTGAATCCCCTGTCCCCAAGTTGTCCTCATGCCCATGTCAAAGAGGGAGCCAGGGGGGATCTCAGGAGCTAATCTCAGTTGCAGGCAGGCGTGTGTGCCTGTGTGCGTGCCTGCTCCCATCTGGGTGGGGCTGCAAAAGGGGAATGAATATAGGTTCCCCGCCTCTATCCCTGGAGTAAGGCTGCTTGCTCTAGGGGACCTTGAGCTGGAAATGCGAGGGTAGAGACTGTTGGGAAACCCAGCCACCCAGCATGGGCAGGCAGGGAGACACAAGGGGGACAGGGTCCTGGGTCTCTCTCTTGCATACTTCTCTTCAGTCCCTTCTGAGCTACGCATGCCCCAGGAGGTCCTCCATGCTTGCCCAGCAGAGCAGGGACAGACCCATGTCCAGACTCACCTGAATCTCCACTGACCCGGCCTGTCCACCCCCAGGTGCCACCAGTCCTGATGACACCCCCACCCCCTCCATTTCCACCTCCTCCACTCTTGGCTGAAAGGGTCTCCATGGAAGATGGAAGAAGAGGGGACTCGGGACTCAGCGTTCCCCCGTGTGAGTGCTGGTCTCAGAAGAACTGGTCCGGGCAAGGTGTGGAGGGCACCAGGACCCAAGTGGGGGGACTTTCTCTGAGGAGCTAGACTCGGGTGACTGAACACAATAGGGTCACCCTGTCCCACAGCTCCTCCCTGACTTCCTTTGAAGTCTCTGAGGTTGACATTTTCTATCTTGGGTACATTATTGTAGTAACCCGAGCAGAAGTGAAAGCAGGTAGTCTCAGTGGGACCCAGGTCAGAGACCTCAGCAGGCCAGTGAGTATACCTGGGAAGGATGGGACAGGTGGGAAGGGCCTGCCAACTGCAGGGGGACTGTGACCAACCCTTATCAAAATGACGGGATGGTATAAAACTATCCGCAGATGTCACGTACAGTGAGCTTTCGTTTTGACCCATGGACAGGTTACAGCTACATGCTCACATGTAGGAGTTTGTGTCTGCCTGTGTGGGCAAATGTGTCTGTGGGCTCTATGTGTCTGTGTCTGAGTGTGTGTATCCTCATGAGTGTGCATGGAAGTCTCTATGTATCTGTGAATGCACTTGCGTATCTGCACGTGTCTAAGCATGTCTGTGTTTGTGCCAGTGTGCATGTGCCAATCTGTGTTTGTGTATGTATGTGTCTGTGTTTGTCTATCTGCATGTGTGTTTCTGTGTGTGAGATCATGCATGTGCCTCTTGTCTGTGTGTGTCTACTGTGTGGCTGTATGTCTCTCTGTGAGCATGCATGTATCTATATGCCCATGTGTATGTACCTGTGTGTGTGAGCATGCATGTGTTTGTGTGTATCTACCTATGTGTGTGTCTGTGTGTTGGTCTACCTGTGAGTGAATGGTTCTGTGTGCCTGCCTGGGTATGACACAGAGGTTTCTTGCAGGGTCATGGCATGGTGTATGTTTATAGTGCACAGGAGACAGGGGTAGTAAAAGGACAGGCTTGGGGGTCTGACAGGGCTGGTCTAGGTCCCTGGACCTTCAGATCTTGTGGATTCCTAGCTCTGCCCAGGCTGCTGAGAAGTCAGGAGGGGCTATGGTAGACAGAATCAGGCAACATATAACCTTTCTAGGAGGCCAGGTTGGGGCAAGCCTTCTTAAGTACTCTATGAGAATCCTAGTGGTAAGTATTTTGCCGCTGACCACAGGGGGACTTTGAGGCAGGACTGCAGGGTCCTAGGGTTCCTGGAAGGGCAGGAGTTCCTGTCCTGGGTCCAGGAGCCCCAGGCTTGGAATCTGCTCTCCCCTACTCTTGCCCTTCTGAAGCCCTCTGACTCCCGCTGTCTTCGGCAGCTGTAACTGTCAGTCCAGCCTGGCCTGGTCAGCCTGTCCCAAGGGAGCCAATGGGCTGTGCAGCCCCTCTGAGAGTCACCACCAGTCTCCCGGCTGCCCTTAAGGTGAGTGTCTGCCCTTCTCCCCATCTCTCCACCTCAAGGCTAACACATCCCTATGTTATCTCAGCCCAGACAGCTCTGAGTACCCCAAGTTTTAGGGAGATGAGAATCTTGGGGCAGCAGCAGCCAGGCCCATTACAGGAAACAGAGCCCTTCTCTGTCATCCCAGGGTCCTGACCTCTGGACTTAGGGTTGGAAGCTCCTGTCACAAGAGGCAACCAGACACATGCAGGAAGGTTCTGGAGCCTGCTCCTCTGCAGCTTCCCAGCTAGCCCTCCCTGCCCACCCTCACTTTTCCAATCCCGCCTTTCCCTGGGTCCCAGAGGACTCTGAAAACTGCCAAGCAGAGCTGGCTCTCTCAGAGCTCACAGTTCCACAAAGACTCTGTAAGCATTGCACTATGCACACAGCCGTATGCAACCTCATCTAGGCCATGTAAGACCACGCCTGCCCCCTTGCCCCGCCCCCCCCCCAGGAGGGAGGAGGGGGAGGTACTTCTTCATCCTCAGGGCCTCCCCTTTATTAGACTAGAGACTGGAGGGGTTGGGGAATCTCAGGACATGTAACCTGCTTGTTTCTGTAGGGGCTTGAGATGGAAGCCCGGGACTCCCACGATGGCCTAGCCACTCTGCAGCTGGATGGACTGCCTTCAGGAGACCTTGATGTGCTGGTCCCCACACAGGATGAACAGGGCCGGCCCATCCCCGAGTGGAAGCGGCAGGTGATGGTTCGGAAGTTGCAGGCGCGCCTGGGAGCAGACCATCTTCCAGAAGATCAGGTGCCACAAGGAGGAAAAGGGGAGGAGCCAGAGGTGCTGCAATGAGGGAAAGGGGAGGAGCCAGAGGAGGAGAGCCAGGCCAGAGGGAGGGCAGAGCCTTAAGGAGGAGGGCGAAGCTCCAGGAAGAGGGTGAGGCCCACAGGAGGGGGAGAAGTGGGTGGTGTGGGGGAGGGAGGAGAGGTGTTGTGGGGGAGGTAGTGGGTGGTGTGGGGGGAGGGGGAGGCCCGAGGAGATTGCAGTTGTCTAGAAAGCATCTGTGTCTGAGCAGAGAAGGGACTGTGATTTGGCCTGGGCTTTCACAGGCTTCTGGATACTGATTAGACAAGTGGAACTAGACTCTTGCCCTAAAGGCTTGAGTACTGCACTGTGTCCAGGTTTAGAGCTGAACTGTCCCTGCAGCACTGTCAACGGGGAGAGCTGGCACCGTTTCTAAAGCCACTCAAAGTAGGAACACTGCTGCACCAGTCACATCTCTCCCAGCCGCAGGCTCTAAGGATTCCTGCCTGCTGCGGCCTGTCTCCAACAAATGTGTCTACTTCCTGCCCCGTCTTCAGAAACTGGAGGCACAGCGGCAGTAGTTGGGGGGGCTGCAGCCAGGAAACCCCTTGGAGTCCAAGAGTGGGCTAAGGTTCTGCAGAGACAAGAGGCTCTCGGATATGGAGAAGGGTCGCTAAGGGGTTTGGAGAGATACCTTGCACAAAGCAGAGGTCTCTGGGCTGGCCCCTTACAAACTCGACACTGCTTAGCACAATGCTGTCCATCCCGAGGTTGGTGAAGAGGCAGGCAGGGCTGCTCAGGGTTAAGTGGATGCCCTGGGCTTCTTGACAGCCAGCACTAAGAGGTGTGAGGAGGCCATGGGGAGCAGGCTGTTCTCTATGTGCTCTGGGGTAATCTTCCCCTAGGCTCCCATTCTGTAAAGCCAGGGGAGGGCCAGCTGGTGTCCAAGGGCTAGGCTGTGGGGAACCAGTGTGAGCTGTGGGGGCTTCTAACCCAGCCTTCCTGTGCCCAGGACCAGAGTCAGAGCGGAAACTCGGGCCCCAGCCCCGCAGAACAGGCGACTTGGAGGTATTCGCAGACGCACCAGGCTATCCTGGGCCCCTTTGGGGAGCTGCTAACAGAGGATGACCTTGTCTACCTGGAGAAGCAGATCAACGACCTGCAGCTCCGGCGCCGCTGCCAGGAGTATGAGAGCGAGCTGGGTCGGCTGGCAGCCCAGCTGCAGGCCCTCCTGCCCGAGCCCCTGGTCAGCATCACTGTCAACAGTCACTTTCTACCCCGGGCTCCAGGCCTGGAAGACGAGGAAGCCCAGGTCCTGGCACCTGAACTAGAAGCCTCAGCCGAGCAGGGGAAGGTCGAGCCCAGTGGGCACCCGCTGCCCTTCTGGTGCAGCCATATAGGTCGCCTGGTGCGCAGCATGTCCCTCCTGTTGAAGGGCATGAACGGGCTAGCACAGGGAGAGGAAAAGCCGCCCGTCCCCGTCCCGCAAGACCCGGGCAAGGATGCCATAGCTGGCCCGCCTCGAAGCGAGGCCCAGCGCGAGATCCAGGAGTGCGGGGTGTCGGTGCGGATGCTGCGGGGGAACTTCGAGTCTGCACCGGATCTTCCCTACGCCTCGAACTCCGGTCCTTGTGAGATGGGAGGGCGGCCCGGCCAGTGTCTGCGAGGCTGCTGGTCGGCGCCGCCACAGCCCCGAGGCGACCCGATGGAAGGGGAGCCCCGGCCAGGCGACACAGAGGAGGCCAGCGATTCTGGCATCAGCTGCGAGGAGGCCCCGTCAGAGGCCGGCGCGGGGCCGGGGCTGGACCTGGCCAGCCTGCGCAAGGAGCGCATCGTCATGCTGTTCCTTGGCCACTGGAAGAAGTCTGCCTACACGCCTGCGCTTAGGACGGCCGCCTGCAGGACCCTGGAGGCCCAGCGTGCGCGATCCAGGGAACCCGAGGCCACCGGTAGCCCCCAGTCGCCCTCCCCGCCGCCCAGCGATGGTCCCAGGCTTGGCCACCTGTGGCAGCAGCGCGGCATCATCACCCACCTGCTGGGCACCTGGAAGGCCATCATGGCGCACGTGCCGGCCAGGCAGCTGAGGAGGCTGAGTCGCAGGACGCGCGGGCCCCTGTCCCCTGAGCAATTCTTGCCGCACGTGGATGGGGCGCCGGTACCCTACAACAGCCTCTCGCTGGACCTCTTCATGCTCGGCTACTTCCAGCTTCTGGAATGCGACCTGCCAGCCGAGGAGCGCAAGATGCGCCACTTACTGTGCTTCGAGGTCTTCGAGAACCTGGGCGCGCATGGCTGGGAGGCAGTGCGCGCCTTCCACAAGGCGGTGACCGACGAGGTGGCCGCGGGACGCCGTGCCTGGACTGATGGCTTCGAGGACATCAAAGCCCGCTTCTTCGGTTCCAGCCAGGGTCCAGCCTGGGACATGGAACCTGGCCGCAAGCTGGGCCTGACACCACTAGGAGGATCCTTGCCCCACGCTGCCCTCCCTGGCAGCGGCCTTGAACCTGCGACCCCGAGGCTGGGGTCAGACTCTCAGCAGGGCAGCTTCAACAGCGGGGACATCTGTGGCTACATCGACCGCAGCTTCGCCTTCTGGAAGGAAAAAGAAGCTGAAATGTTTAACTTTGGAGAATGAGCTGGTGGAATAAATGGGATTCTGGGAGTGGGGTGGGGTGGGGTTCCTCTTTTTCATTCTCTTCGTTCCCTGTGAGTCAGGTGAAGTGGGCATAGTGTTGGCTGACTCCAGTCTGTCTTCACGGAGATCAGAGGTCTCTTAAGCCATGGGTATCCATCAAAATCTTTGTCATTTGTGAGCACAGGCTTCAGGCCCTCATTAGCCATGTGGGTGTGATGGCCGTGCAGTGGAGGAGCTGGCATCCCAGCACCAACCAGGGCTTTCCCCGCCAGACTTGTTTCTAGCAGTCACCTGGATGTCCCACTCCTGTTTCCACGGTGCAGATGGTCTCAGCCACAGCAACAGCCTCTATACATCTCCCTTTGGACCTCAGCCCTGCTTCTGCTTTTTTTTTTCTTTCTGGCAACCTCCTAATCTGTAAAACCGGAGAGGAGCCATGTCTAGTTTGAACAGTCTCCCTGGCAGGAGAGAAGAAGAGGGCAGGAGGGCTTATGGAGGAGACTCCAAAGCCCCAAGGCATTGCCCTGACGACTGTCCTGCTGGTCAGTCATAGCCTCCGCTGTCATGCAAGAAACATCTCTCCTCTGATACTTCCTGATCCCTGAGGGAATGCTCCAGGCTAGGCCTTTGTCTTCCAGCTGACCAGCCCCTCCCAGACCCACAAGTGGAGGCAGTAGCAGGGCACAGGTGGGTCCATGAGCAGGGACACCAAGACTATCCACCAAGAGGTGAGGAGTCATCTGAGCAGAGAGGTTGGCACCCTCTGAAAGTAAACTGAGTTTCTGGGAATAGCATACAGCAAGGGTGGGACATACCAGGGGTGTTCATACGGGCATTTGGGTGTCACCCACATAATACCCCTTCTCGCTTAGGTACAGAGAAAGGAGCCAAACACCCTTGGGGATTCCAGGTGCTAGAGAGGGAGCCTCCAGATGGCTGGCTGTAAGACTGGCCGTCTTCAGCTTCTGGCGGCACGCAGAAGGATGAGCCACCACCCAGATCTTGGGGCCCAGAAGAACTGGGCTGGAACCTGTGGGAACTTTGGGCTAGGGGATTTGTGAGGAGACTACAGTAGGCCATGGGAAGCGGATCTGCAGCCAACCTCCTTGAAGCAAAGGCATACTTGATGAGGACAGGCCCCTCCATGAGTCTCCTGCAGTGTCCTCACATCACCACTAGGAGGAGTAGGGAGCCCTAACCTTTGGGCCTGTTGGATGACAGGGGACAGGCTGTTGACTGGAGCAGAGCCCGCACAGACCAAAGACTAGGCAGGGGTTCCACAGAAAGGAACCTCCAGGGAGATAAAATTGGCGTGGGTAAAGGGTGTTGCTGGAAGAGCCACAAATTCCAGTAGCATAGGTCCTGGCTTCAAGTTGCCTACAGCCCTAGCCTAACCTGGGACCTGCTCCCGGGGTGACTGGTGAACCCCCCTACCCAGCCCTTGGCTTCCTCTGCTTCTAGAGCCTCACTGGGAGCTGAAGCTGGATGTGTGTTTGCTAAATAAAATTCCTGTTCCTGGCTGGTGCACAGTTGCTTTTCACTCCGGCCCTTGGGAAAGCTGCCTGTGTCTACAGAGCCTGGACACGCAGTGGACACTCAGACCCCGACTCTTTTAGAGCAGCTGCAGCATCAGGGCAAGATATTAACCCCAAGAAGATCCAGACGCCTCCCTACATCATCGGATCAGGGATGTTTGTCTATCCCAGGTCCTGGTGGGTTTGAAGGGTTGGTGGGTGAGGGGTTCTGCCCAGAGGCTCCCCATAAGCTCAGATGCTCACTAGCCTGTGGTACTTCCATGAGTAGACAGGCGGCAGTGGGAAGGACACCTGTAGGGTAGTTACTGTAATCTCTGTTAGAGTGTTACAAAGAAGGAGGTGGGGCTGTGGGTTGGGAGGACAACAGTCACAGAGCCCAGCCTTGGGTCTCCTGGTCAAGAAGTGGGCACACCCAGTCCTCATGGCCTTTGGACATCAGTTTCTCAGCTAAAAGGCCAGACTCAGACTCTCAGGGACACCCAAGAAGATCTGAGGAACCTAGAGCGAGATGGAATGCCAGGCAGGGGAGGCAGTGGGGCCTCGAACCTAGGCTTGTGGCCCAAATGGAAGGCAACTTCTGCAGACACCTTGCTTCTGCAGAAAGCCAGTAGCCATAGAGACCCTGTGGAGACCTGGGAGGTGTTGGAGGGATCCAGTCTTCCTCTACATAGCCCAGCAGGTCCCCACCCCACAGCAACCTTTAGATGACCAAAGCCTAAAGGTTCCCTAGTGAAGCCTGATGGGACATTCTGAGAGGACCACCTCAAAATGGTACTTGTGTGGCATTGCTCTTTTGAGACACTAGATCTGGGGACAACTTGTTCCACAGCGATAGCTGACAGATACGGCAGGGGAGCATAGAGAAGGACTTTGATTCTGATCTGAGGTGTCCTTATTATAGAGCAGTATCCATCCAGCAAGGTGGTTCTGACCCAAGAACAGAGAAGCCTGACCATTCACACATGCAAAGCACAGCTTGAGAGAAAAGTACTGCAGCCAGAATTCAGGGACTGAAGAAGGACCAGTCACGGCACGGAGAACAGCGGCTGACTGGTGAAAGAGAAGAGAATGTGTTTACAGCAACCCCCATCCCCAAGTCAATCTCACATGCACCCAAAGACTGTGTACCAGCCAGAACATAAACCCTGAAGTGTAGGAGGTAGTCTGACTTGTGGGACTCTGTCCTGGGTTGGCCTCACAGCCACGGGACTATCCACACACCCGCAAGAGCAAGCGTACCTCTTCCAGGCCTGGTCCCTCTGGTGTGACTCGCAACTTTTGAAGATTTTAGTGACACATTTTAGTTTGGTGAACCGACACTCGGAGTCTATTCTGGGGAAATATCTATATCTGCATAGCTCACACTCTTCATCATAGTGCCCAAAATGGAAAATGACCCAAAAGTCCGCGAACAGGAGCTGTGCCTGGTATCACATCCAGCCTTGGGAAGGAAGGCATCTCTCTGTCAAGATGAAATTTAAACCCGTGTTTTCAAAGCCATCTCCTCAAAACCCATGATTCAGCACCAAGTGATCAAGGCAGTGACATGCACACGTCCAGCCAGCCATCCATGTGTGCACATCAGGTTCATGGCTGACAGTCTGTGAGGGGTGTTGTCCTTTACTATTAGAGCATTCTGCTTTAAATCTTTATACTTTTCAAAAATGTCTGTGATTTTTATCACCGTGGGCCTACTCTAAAGTCCCAGTTCTTGGAAGAAGTCTGTCGTTTTGAGCCCCTAGCGTTGTGTCCCCTGCCAGGTCTGTCATCCAGTGATCTGTTGGGCCTCTAAGTCTGCTGGGAAACCTGCTCACTTAGCACAGCCAGCTCCCTGTGACAGCGCCTGTGTTCCTGTCCCTCATTCCCTCCAGACAGAGCAGGCAAGCACTGACTCTGCAAACGGGGCAGTGAGAAAGCCTTCACCTCGCTTCAGCATCTTCTCCTTGGTGGCCCCAAATGCATAGTGGACAAGGGGCTCCCCTGGTGGTGATCTTGTTTCTCCTAGATGCAAGGCTGTAGGGTCTGCTCATGAACTTCCCCAGATGTTATGCTGGTCAAGAAGGTACCACGCATCCCCAGCACTCTAATTATCTAATTTGCCAGGAAGGCTGTCACATCACTCAAGGCCATCTGGGACCCTGTCTCTGAGAGCATCAGTTCCATCCCTAGTGACCTCCCAAAGCAGCATACCGATGACCATGTTACTAAAGCCCACATGTGAGAAGGTAGGAGGAAGTGGGTGGTGAGGTTCTGGCTGGTCACCCACCCTGCACTGAAGTCCCTTACTCTCACCCTTCCTCAGGTCCCTGACCCAACATGACCTTGGCTGATATAAGCATCCTAGGCTCTTTCTGTGAGGTGTGTCCCCATGAACCAAGCACTATATGGAAAGTTGCAAACCTTGGCTGCTTTGTTTTTAGATGACCCCCGTTTCTTAGCTGCCTGAAGCACTTAGGATAGAGGGAAACACCCGGGCAGCCCAAGACCAAGGCTTTGTTTATTATGTGGGGAGAATCCCAGTCTCTCCCACCCGTGCACCCAGGTGTCAGGGAGTCTCATCACTACCCTGAGCACTGACTTTGCCCCTGAAGCCTCCCCTGCCACCACTGTGGACTTCAAACTTGGAGACAAGGCTGACTAACCTGTGCTTACTTGTGATGTGACCATCCTACTCCACAGAGGGACTATGGCTACCTAGGCCCCCATCAGTACAGGGATGAAGCAGTACTGGAAGGCTCTTAGTGCCAGCCCTGAGCAGTTTTCTATGGGTCCCACAGGCCCCAGCGCAGAATCCTGATTTCTCCACCCTGCCATGTCTCCATCTCATGTTCTCAGCTTCCCCAGCTCAACCTGATTGCCTGGGATATGAATCAAAGCACCTGCTTGCCCGAGAGGCTCCCTACTGTCCATTTTAGCACTTGGGTACCCATATGTCGTGATGTTGACAATGTGGACTTTCAAAGGAGACAGTCTTCGAAGAGCTGTGACCTCACGCCCTCCCCCTTCAGTCTCCCGCTCCCTCCCGTACAGAAGCTAAAAATACCCCTAAGTTCCCACGTGGCCTGCCCATCCCAGTCCACCCCAGCCCAGCCCAGCAGGCCTCCTTTGTGGGCCACACTTCAGCCTAAGTCTTGCCCTTTGATCTACGATCTCAGCAAGGAACCCTAAGGAAGTCTACTAACAGGTAAGATCAAGGGATCTACAAGGAGAAGCTTAGTAGAGTCCTCAACAGGCAAGGAGTTCCTGGGGGATCTGATGGGTTTGGAGAGGGAAGTTGGACCCTAGGAATGCAGCCAGAGCCACATTAGCCACATTAGATTAAAGCCATTGCTCTTCTGCCCTCTCACCCATGGGCAGTCCTGGTAAGACTCTAAACTCCCCTCTACCCTCCAGCCTCTGTGGACTGCAGTCGGTGGCAGCAGGTATCTCTGAGGCCCCTTGGAGAGGTGCTGAACGCACAGGCCTGATTGCACCACTGTAGCTCTAGTTCATAGCCAAAGAGCCCAGCAATGACCGGAATGCAAGAACTGTGGGCGTTGGCTTGGGCATAGCCAGCCCTACATAGGTCCCAGCTGATACAGTATAATCCCAGTCAGAGGCCTCCTTAAGAAATTAAACAGGATAGATTCCTGGTGGGTATGATGGCCTTGAATTCACCAGTGCCCTTTGCAGGCCTGGTCCTGAATAAGTCCTCAGGTAGGTCCCTGTGCTGTAGAAAGGAGATTGCATCAGGGATTGGGACATAGGCCTCAAGTTCTGAGGCCACCCCAGTCACAGGCCCTGTGGTTTGCCAGTTCCCTGGATAGGACTTGTCCCTTGATCCCCTCAGTTTCCAGGCATCCACCAGACTTGCTAATCCTCCAGCACTGTGGTCCCTGTGTGAGGCTCCTGGGAGGGGCAATACACTAGCATTGTGTATCTTTCAGCTGAGGGACTCAGGATAGGTACACCCACGCAGATCCTCCCCTCTCCTCTTCATCCCCCTTCTCCCTCCCTCCCTCCCTCCCTCCCTCCCTTTTCTCCCCCATCCCTTCTTTCTTTCTAAAAGAATATTTTTGGCAAGGTCTCACTATGTAATTCAAGCAGGCCTTGAGCTTGCTGGTAACCCCACGTGGCTCAGCTTTCTGAGGGTGGGGATTGCAGGCGTGCCCTGCTATGACCAATGAGTGTTTATTTCTTTGGTGGTTTCCTTTGGGTGAAATACCAGACATGGTATTTAAAATAGTTAAGTCTAGAAGCTGGTCCGCTGACAGGCCACGTACACAACGTGATGGGAAGGTTGTCGTAGTTAAAACTGAGTTCCCAGTTGCAAGCCTGGTTCTGAATTCCATTGCTGGCTCCCCCACTTGCTAACTCTGTGGTCTTGAGTAGATAACACAGACTCTCTGTGTCAGTTTCTCTGTAAAATGATAGCACTCGCCTGGCAGCATGATCACGGGGCCAGATGTGAGCACAGGAAGTGGCTGTGCATAGGGACTGTCCCAGAGGATGACCCAAAGCCCTTTCACCTTTAGTCTCTCCATCAGAAGTCAAGGAAACAGGACCAGAGAGGATGTTGCTCAACCAAGTCACCCAGCAAGGTCATGCAGACAGGCCATGGAAACCAATGATGCAGAGCAAAACCTAAAAACACCTCCAGTGGCTTGCTCAGCAACATGGAGCCAGAGAGAGGAAGCCTTTTGGGTGCTTGGAGCAGAGAGGTTTCCTAGCCCAGGAGGTCTGTGCTATGGAAGATAGGAGGCCTAGGGCTTGTGTTTTCTACATGGTTCAGTATTACCCTAACTAGTTGGCTATGGGTAGATCTAACCTGCATTTCCCTCCCTATAAAGTGGAAGCAGCAGTCTGCTTGCCCATAGGGCTGAGGACCTAGGATAGAGCAGGATGTGGGATGCCCAAAATGCCCCCACACTGGCAACATGCAGTAGGCGGCACTTGCCAGGAGCAGGGATGACTGGTGCCCAGACCGTCATACAATGAATCACAGGTGAATGAGACGGTAGCTCTCATATCTGACCCTGTTTTCTGACTTAGGTGCTCAGGCAAGCCCCAGGTTCTACTTTTGGGGAAGAGGGGGGACCACAAGAGTCTCTGTGAGCACTCATCATGGTGAGGAATCTCGACAACCTGGACTTCCATCTGCCTTCACATGCCCAAGACATGCTGGATGGCCTGCAGCGTCTGCGTTCCCTGTCCAAGCTGGCCGATGTCACACTCCTGGTTGGTAACCAGGAGCTGCCCTGCCACCGCAGCCTTCTGGCTCTGAGTAGCCCCTACTTCCACGCCATGTTTGCCGGAGACTTTGCTGAGAGCTATTCAGCTCGTGTGGAGCTGCGCGACGTAGAGCCGGTCGCGGTGGCACAGCTGGTGGACTTTGTGTACACAGGCCGGCTCACCATCACCCAGAATAACGTGGAGGCGCTGACCCGCACCGCCTCGCGCCTTCACTTCCCCTCTGTGCAGAAGGTCTGTGGCCGATACCTCCAGCAGCAGTTAGACGCCACCAACTGCCTGGGCATCTGCGAGTTTGGGGAGCAGCAGGGGCTGTTAGGCGTGGCGGCCAAAGCCTGGGCCTTCCTGCGGGAGAACTTCGAGGCAGTGGCCCAGGAGGATGAGTTTTTGCAGCTGCCTAGAGACCGGCTGGCCACCTGTCTGGCCAGTGACCTGCTACAGGTACAACCAGAACAGAGTCGGCTTGAGGCCCTGCTGCGCTGGGTGCGCCATGACCCCCAGGACCGGTCTGCCCATCTGCCCGAGCTCCTTAGCCTGGTGCATCTGGACGCTGTGCCGAGGCCCTGCGTACAGCAGTTGCTGGCCACAGAGCCGCTGATTCAGGAGTCAGAGGCCTGCCAGGAGGCCCTGTCCCAGGGCCACAGTGGGGTGAGTGAGGGGCAGGGGACTTCCACCCAAGGTGTAGAGGAGGAGCCTAGAGTTCCTACCTGCATGGGGACAAAAGAGTGGGCACCCTCAAAGTGCCCAACTGAGGATGGCTCCCTGCTAAGACTGGTCCCCCAAGAGAGCATCACCATTCATCTCTCAGGTGTCCCTTGCTCTGAGTACCAGGGGAAGAACCTAGACCTGTCTCTACCTTTAAGAAGCCTACCGCTGAGTGAGGATGAGTCTAAATACAGATCTAATGCACACCCCATCCACACTCTTACCCAGGGCACACCTCAACCCCATCCACACTCTTACCCAGTGCAACCCCCACCCCACCACACCCTTACCCAGGGCACACCCCACCCCACCACACTCTTATCCAGAGCACACCCCCAGGCCAGCACTGGGGAGATTCTAGGGGCATCTTGGCGAGAATTCCCTAGAGGACTCAGCATTGGAGCTGGGCACGAGGTGAACCGGAGGGAAACAGAGGAGTTGCATGGGAGGATGATGAGGGAAAACTACCCAGGACATTGGCCCAGCTGCACTGTTGGGCCTGTAACTGGCACCAAGTGCTCCTGAGGGGGCTCCAGCTGAACCTGTATGGAGTGCCAGTCCTGCCCATGCTGGCAGTGGGCTGGCAACAGGCAGGTCCTGACAGAGTGACAGGCCTAGCTGTGGTTGCCCCGAGGGTAATCTGGAGTGCCTGGGAAAGCCCTTTGTGACTTCTGAGAGACACAGCTCTTCACAGGGTGGGGGCGTAGATGGGGTGGGGTGTGCTCTGGATAAGAGTGTGGATAGGGTGGGGGTGTACCCTGGGTAAGAGTGTGGTGGGGTGGGGTGTACCCTGGGTAAGAGTGTGGATGGGGTGGGGGTTGCCCTGGGTAAGGGTGTGGATGGG